>JASAND010019884.1:0-43434 GCA_030248195.1 Trissonchulus latispiculum | reverse complement strand
AGATTTAAAATGTATAATTGAGCCAGCATTTACTTATGTAAAGGACAAGATTTAAAAAGTTTAATATGAGCAGCTCTACTTTCTCGGGGGCATATATTGACGCCTTCCGAACGATGTTGTGTACGCAATAATCGATGCCAACGTATAAAATTAAGTGTAAAAATAAATTGCTCAGAGCCACCCCCCACAGGAGCCTGCACAGAGTAACTTAACATGCTACTTAGACTATTGATAATATCACACTATTTACGTAATTACGTATTATATATTTACGCAACCATAATCTCTAGTTTTTTTACACAATGCACTTTTCAGCAAGTCTTTTTTGTCATTGCAGATAGTACTATACCATTAGCAAGCTGTCATATACCATTAGCTTCTGTCACAGATCTGGTGTATTCAATAAAGTATATGTCTGACTGAATGCTCTATCAGAATCATATGAGCAAAACACGACGAAGATAGAGAGAAACCACTCACAGCGGGCTGTCCGTGCGGCGTCAATATGAGCCCGAGAAAGGAGACTGCTCCATAGTAAACTTCTAAATCTTGTCCTTTACATAGAGTAAGTAGTACTTGGCTCATATTATACATTTTAAATCTTGTCTTTTCCCGAATTGAATGCTGTCCTTCTGGCTCATATTGTATTTTTCATGCGACTGCAAGGAGCATTTTTCCTACTTGTCCTATTTCATTTTTGGGAATGAGGGAATGTGTAATGTGTTAATATGGTTTATTGACCATAACATTAACGCATACTGTTAAACTAAATGCTACCCCATCAACTTGAACCAGTTGAACCAGACGAGATACGGCGTCGACAATATGCTCATCGTATTCAGCTACCCCGATTTACTATATAAGGGCAAGCTTTCAGGCAGTTTCAACTTGTCTATTTACAGAGCGTGCTGCGGCTGCAGCGCCGCACGATAGCAGCACCGCACAGCGACGAGGATACTCTCATCGTGTTCAGCGACCCCGACTAACTATATAAGGGCAAGATTTCATGCAGTTAGAACTTGTCTATTGCAAGTTACAGAACGTGCTGTACGGAGCGCAGCAGGATAGCAGCACCGCACAGTGACGAGGATTCTCTCATCGTGTTCAGCGACCCCGATTTACTATATGAGGTCAAGCTTTCAGGCAGTTACAACTTGTCCATTGCAAGTTACAGAACGTGCTGTACGGAGCGCAGCACGATGGCAGCACCGCACAGCGACGAGGATACTCTCATCGTGTTCAGCGACCCCGATTTACTATATGAGGGCAAGCTTTCAGGCAGTTACAACTTGTCCATTGCAAGTTACAGAACGTGCTGTACGGAGCGCAGCACCATGGCAGCACCGCACAGCGACGAGGATACTCTCATCGTGTTCAGCGACCCCGATTTACAATATAAGGGCACGTTTTCAGGCAGTTTCAACTTGTCTATTTCAAGTTACAGAGCGTGCTGCGGCTGCAGCGCCGCAGCGCAGCACGATAGCAGCACCGCACAGCGACGAGGATACTCTTATCGTGTTCAGCGGCCCCGACTTACTATATAAGGGCAAGCTTTCAGGCAGTTTCAACTTGTCTATTTCAAGTTACAGAGCGTGCTGCGGCTGCAGCGCCCGCAGCAGCACGATGGCAGCACCGCACATCGACGAGGATACTCTTATCGTGTTCAGCGGCCCCGACTTACTATATAAGGGCAAGCTTTCAGGCAGCTTCAACTTGTCTATTTCAAGTTACAGAGCGTGCTGCGGCTGCAGCGCCGCAGCGCAGCACGATAGCAGCACCGCACAGCGACGAGGATACTTTCATCGTGTTCAGCGACCCCGACTTACTATATGAGGGCAAGCTTTCAGGCAGTTACAACTTGTCCATTGCAAGTTACAGAACGTGCTGTACGGAGCGCAGCACGATGGCAGCACCGCACAGCGACGAGGATACTCTCATCGTGTTCAGCGACCCCGATTTACAATATAAGGGCACGCTTTCAGGCAGTTTCAACTTGTCTATTTCAAGTTACAGAGCGCGCTGCGGCTGCAGCGCCGCAGCGCAGCACGATAGCAGCACCGCACAGCGACGAGGATACTCTCATCGTGTTCAGCGACCCCGATTTACAATATAAGGGCACGCTTTCAGGCAGTTTCAACTTGTCTATTTCAAGTTACAGAGCGTGCTGCGGCTGCAGCGCCGCAGCGCAGCACGATAGCAGCACCGCACAGCGACGAGGATACTTTCATCGTGTTCAGCGACCCCGACTTACTATATAAGGGCAAGCTTTCAGGCAGTTTCAACTTGTCTATTTCAAGTTACAGAGCGTGCTGCGGTTGCAGCGCCGCAGCGCAGCACGATAGCAGCACCGCACAGCGACGAGGATACTTTCATCGTGTTCAGCGACCCCGACTTACTATATAAGGGCAAGCTTTCAGGCAGTTTCAACTTGTCTATTTCAAGTTACAGAGCGTGCTGCGGCTGCAGCGCCGAAGCGCAGCACGATAGCAGCACCGCACAGCGACGAGAATACTCTCATCGTGTTCAGCGACCCCGACTTACTATATAAGGGCACGCTTTCAGGCACTTTTAACTTGTCCATTTCAAGTTACAGAGCGTGCTGCACGGTGCTGCGGCTGCAGCGCCGCAGCGCAGCACGATAGCAGCACCGCACTGCGACGAGGATACTCTCATCGTGTTCAGCGACCCCGAATTACTATATAAGGGCAAGCTTTCAGACAGTTTCAACTTGTCTATTTCAAGTTACAGAGCGTGCTGCACGGTGCTGCGGCTGCAGCGCCGCAGCGCAGCACGATAGCAGCACCACACAGCGACGAGGATACTCTCATCGTGTTCAGCGACCCCGATTTACTATATAAGGGCAAGCTTTCAGGCAGTTTCAACTTGTCCGTTTCAAGTTACAGGGCGTGCTGCACGGTGCTGCACCTGCAGCGTCGCTGCGGCTGACGCATCGCAGTGCAGCGCAATAGCAGCACCACAGGGAGAAGCAAACATGCCTATCGTGTTCAGCGACCCCGATATACTAAATATGGGCACCACCAAATGGCTGAAAATAGCCGTTTTTAGCGACTTTTCCCAACTTTGACCCTGGGCGAGGAACCACAGGCGCCATGTAGCTCGAGGGTCACATCCGTCGGTTTCGGCAATATGCTCATCGTTTTCAGCGACCCCGATTTACTATATAAGCGCACCACCAAAAGGCCGAAAAACGCCATTTTAGACGACTTTTTGACAATTTGCTATGTTGGGACCCTCGAAAATTCTCTAAGTCCGAATGTTCGTGAGCCCATGTTTGACAGTCTGTAGAAACCGCTAGAAGCCGAATTAGGCCGAAATAATCAATAGTGAACAGGTTCATGGTTTCGCTAACAAGATAATGATAGGTAAAGGTTACCACCGTAAGGCATGTGAGAAATCAGTGTGCTAGAATATATAGCACGAGCGTAAAGGAGAAACACAAGAGAATAAAAAAAAACCACTTAAGGTGGTGATACCTTTTGGGCACATATTGTTGCTTAAAGGCTCAAAGCAAGATGAAATTTGATGAAACTTTCCAAAATAAGTTCATTTGGTGTTCTGACACCCTCTGCGCAATCCCGCATCAAAATTTTGAGATTTCCGTTCAAGACGGTTTTCGGCAATTTCTGAACGTTTGGCAGCAGCTATACAGCTATGAGTATGACTATATTCATTCAAAAGATCTCGTTGAGTTCTACATTTTTGCTTTTGGAAGCAAGTTTCTAGCTCTTTTCTATTGTGAGATAAAGCCGATTTTCTTATTTTGACGTTGAAAAGTTGTCATTTTTGCAGAAATCAAATAATCCACGATTTCTTGAGCTACGCAAGCCGTAAAAGTTTACTAAGGGTGCCGATTTGAAGGTCTCGTCGAGGCCGATTATCCAAGGCATGATAGTTTTCTAACTGCTATCCCGTGAGCTGCTATCATAAAAAATGTAGTTTTTGCAAAAACATGACCAAATTTTTTCCAGCGATTGTGGAGCATTTACTATGCAAGCTAGAGGGTTGCCACTTACTAGACGTGTTCTACACAAAAATACCCAGGGACCCTTTTTTAGTTGCCCCGATTGCTGTTTTCTAGCTAAAGTGGCCGCTTGCTAAAGTTGGGAAAAGTAGGCAAAATCCAGGTTGCGCAAACATTTTAGCTAATTTCTTTATAACGAAGAGCGGTTTCATAATAATTAAAAAAGGGTCCCCAGCTATTTGATAGTAGAATCGAATGATGTAGCCGATGCCTCACGAAAAAATTTACTTTAGTCTGCAAAAAATCTGGAAAATTAAAGTACTTCGAAAATCTAGGAAAATAGTTTCCGAAAACTGAAGTTAGTTTCATTGCATTCATTAGAAGGAGAAAATATTAAGCTGCATTTTGATATAAAAATGACTTTTTAACTCCAAGTAATGAATGAGTAATAAGGATTCAAAGTTGATGTCTCCAAAAGGAATCACCACCTTAAAAACCCCACTTAGAAAGTAGGTCTGAAAAATGAAAATTTTCAAAGTTCATTTTTTCCGGGCAAGTTTGGTATCATTCGAAAGCTCTTGGCCTGGGGATTTCAAAAATGTAAATATTAGCTCTTAATTCCTTACCGTTAATTAGTTACGCCTAATTAAGCATTTTGAAAACACGCAATGTACCTTTTTGGCTCATATTATGGGGCGCTCTCCGAGCTGCCCCATGATATATATATATATATATATATATATATATATATATATATATATTAGGGATCGACCGGAACTCCAAAAAACCGGAACCGGAACCGGAATTGGCTTTAAAAAACCGGAACCGGAACCGGAACCGGAACCAGCTCTTTAACACTACAAAAATCGAAAATTTTTTCTGACGTTTTGGATAATTTTTGCACAATTTTTCGCTTTTTATAGTTACTAGAACATTGTAATAACGTTTGCTTTATATTTTATATATATATATATATAGTTATTTCAATGCAGGAACATGAAATTTGCAATTTATTAAGAGATTTTTGTCTTATAGCATAGTTAAAATTTACTACATTATAGGTTTAAAATTAAAATTTAAAATTAATTATACACGGTATGAATATGCTATATTTATATTATTCGAATAAACATGAGCATGAACATGAACAATAAATATGAATAAACGGCATCTATATTTTTACATTCTAATACGAATTTCGATGAATAATTTAATCGAATGCAAGTTGACTTAAAGGACATTTACTTGCAAATAAAATTTAACTTCTTACTTGGTTAAGCTGAATTTTAAATTAAGCTAAATATAAGTAGATAGAAATTGATTCCACCAAAATTTTTGCGAGCACCAACAACTGCTCCATTGACAAAATAAGTCATAAACATGTTTAGTTTTTATCTGGCTTGCCTGATAATTTTTAGTCATAATCAAAAAGTTCATTTAACTTTACTAGAAGCGGAAAAGTTGCAGCATTTTCAAAACGCAAAATAAAAAATAATAATGCCATTTACATTTTTAGAAAACAAAAAATATCTATTACCATTTTAGTTTACTTGTATTCTCTCCGTATATACTTCAGACAAAATTAAAATTTTTCTGAAAATTACTGTTCTTGTATAAATTCCGTATTGTAAATCTAATCTGGTTATGAACTTAGGTAACATCAGCTATATACAAAATTGGACTTGTTTAGAACATCGGCTTTTAATTCCTTAGCTTGTTATATCTCAGTATAATTACTTTGTTATTGGAGTTTTCTGATTAAAATGCAAATGGTTTTTGCATGGTTGAAATGTTATATATAAATTTTCATCTATTAAACATATATATTATATAAGCCAAAAGTTTTTTCACATGTTTCAAAGAAAGCCTAAATGCACAATTTCTCCAACTTGAATTAAACAAAATTTCTTCCTTCTGGCTAGCTTCATCAGGATTTTTAAATTTTAAATGACGTTTCTTCAAAAGATTTTTAACATCCATAATTTTTTTAGTAATTCTGTTGGGCACTTGCTTACTTGCTTATCAGGAGACCTGGGCAGGATCCTCCGCTGCTCCAACGAGTGAATCAGTCATCGTAATCCATTGATTTCTATCTGAGGCGACGTCGGCTAGGATATCCTTCCAGTTTGATTGCCATGAGCGGTACATGTGGTGAAGGTTAAGCCTCGAGAAGTCTTTCTGTACCGTACGTTGCCAAGTAGTGCGGACTCCACCACGGGGACGCTTCCATTGAGGCCAAGGCTCCGCCATCAAAGTTCGTCTTGCAGGAAATGAAGCATGGCGCCGCAGGACATGGCCGAAATATCGCAGCCTGCGTTTCAACAGCTCTGATCTGCAGAGCGACGACGGGTTGATGCGCCTGGCGATCTCGCGATTTGATATTCTGTCCATATAGCAAACTCCAAGCATCCGACGCCAGCATCGAAATTCGAAAGCCTGTAGCCGGGAGAGATCGTTTACTTTCACTGGCCAGGTTTCGCAAGCATAAAGAAGGACAGGTCGGATGGCTGCAAAATAAACCTTAACTTTTGTACTCAAACTAACCCTTGGGTCTTTCCAGAGACAGTCCTGCAGCTGGTTGAAAGCATTATCAGCTTTGGCAATTCTAGATCTAATTTCTTGAGAGGGACTGCCGTCGGCCGCGACGAGGCTGCCCAGATAACAGAACTGGTCGACACACTCCAACGGTTGACCACGCAGAAGAATCGGCGCCATATCGGCAGAGCACGACCGCACCACCTTTGTTTTTTCCACGCTGATGAGCAGCCCAACTGCAGAGGCATATTTATCTAGCTTGTCGATCATTAGGTTCAGATCAGCGCTAGTTTCGGCCAACAGGGCGATGTCGTCAGCGTAGTCGAGGTCTGTCAAGGGTTCGCCAGCGTCTAATTTTATTCCTGGGGATCCATCAAGTGCCTTGCGGAGAACCACATCCAGCACAATGTTAAATAACAAGGGCGATAGCAAGGCTCCCTGTTTCACACCGGTGTTGACAGGAAAAAATGCAGACAGGCTGGAGCCAATACGGACAGCGCTTAGGCTTCCGTCGTACATACGGCTGATTAGTGAGACAATCTTATCAGGTAGCCCACAGTATGACAGGATTTCGTACATGCGCGGGCGGTCAATCGAGTCGAAAGCTGCCTTGAAATCAACAAAGGCGACGAGCAGCGGCTGTCTGTACTCTTGCCTGAGTTCCATTATTTGACGTAAGGCAAAGATTTGGTCCACTGTGCTACGGCCCGGTCTGAATCCTCCCTGATTTTCACGGAAGCAGATGTCCATAGACCCACGGATCCGATCCAAAATTATGGCCTCTAAGACCTTGTAAGCAACATCCAACAGAGAAATGCCCCTGTAGTTCTTGCATTCCGTTTTGCTACCTTTCTTGAAGAGTGGCACCAAGACAGATTTCTTCCAGTCAGAGGGGAATTCTTCTGTCTGCCAGATCTTCTGGACGAGACGGGTCAGCTGGTTCCATAGTGCTGGACCTCCGGCTTTAAGTATACTGGCGTTTAGGCCGTCCTCACCAGGAGCACTTGAAGATTTCAAGGAGCTTACAGCCTTTCTAACCTCAGTTTCCGTGGGCATTGCTGGGGATATATCCAAAAAGCCATCGAAAGGGAGGTCGAAAAGTGGCTGAGTGGGGCAGGGGCGGTTTAGAAGCGCCTGGAAGTGTTCTGACCAGCGCTCGCTTCGCCTTTGAAAACTGCGGATGATGGATCCATCAGTTTCCCGGATTATTTCGCTAATAGCAGTTCTTTTGCCAGATACCTCACGTAGAGTCCGGAACAACTTGCCAGAGTCCCCATGTCGCGTAGCCTTATTCATAGCATCAGCCTGTTTCTGCCAATAGATATTCCTATCCCTGGCTATGCTCTCAGCTATTTGAGCTGAAAGCTCTCTTCGCCGTGGCGCCAACGATGTGTGCCTGCGCTGCTCCACCAGATTCAGAGTGTCCGGGGAGATCCAGTCATTTCGGCGTCGAGTTGTAGCTGCCAAGCACCGAGAAGCTGCTTCTTGTATAATTCCTTTGGTGGCGCCCCAGAGGTTTTCGATGTCATCTGAGTCAGAAAGAACCTGGAATTTGTTCTCAAGTTCCAATTGAAATTGTTGTAGTACCTGCGGGTCGTTCAATTTTTCGGTGGCGTAACGCGTAGAAGGATTGCGTCGTTTTATTTTACATAGGCGAAGTTGTAATGTGCAGACAACAACAGCATGGTCTGACTGCAGAGACGTTCCCCAGAAGGAGCGACAGCCTACAGCTGATGACTTCCGCACCGGCACCACAGCAGGCACCAGGCTTGAAAAACTCAGCGCTGTTGGACCGGTCCCTCCTTGGCTTGTACCTGCGGGGCTCACCGTCAGCAATGAGCTCGCCACCCTTACACGAAGATCAGACTCTCCGGAAGCTAAGAAGGCGGTCACTGAAGAATTCATGGCCGCACTTGAACCGGCCGATGTAGAAATCTCCACAGATGGTTCGGCGGAAAACGGAACTGAGAACGGTGGGAGCGGAGTGTTTGTCCTGCACCACAGGACAGGCCGCGTCAGAAACATCATGGAACCTGCCGGCCTAATTACCTCCAGCTATGGCGCTGAATTAAGGGCCCTTGATGCTGCGCTAGAATGGGTCCTTGAGGCAACTAGTGACGACGACAGTAGCATCAGAATTTTCACTGACTCCCAGGCATCGGTCAGAAAACTACAGTCTGGCCCGTCAAAAGCTGTCGGTTCCAAAGAAAGGAATATTTGGTCTAAACTTGCCAGTATCTTGGAATCTGGAGCCAGACAGCTACAGATCTACTGGATCCCTGGCCATTCAAATATTCCAGGCAACGAGAAGGCCGACTTTCTGGCAAATCTGGCCACAAAACTCAGCCAGTCAGAAGTCCCTGTCGATTTTCGCGCCGCAAAATCATTGCTATCAAGGACGTTCAGCCAAATGTGGGAAATCTCTCTAACCTTCCACCGGCTAAATCTAATCCCAATCCCGGCCACAAGGTGGAACCGGGAATCTCACTTGTCTAGATCCAGCCGTTCCACCCTTTCTCAACTACGGGTTGGGGGCTTTTGCCCTATTCTGAACTGGTATCTCCATAGAATCGGGACAGCAAACGACCCCAGCTGCCCATTTTGCCCTGGCACCGAGGACACCCTTTCCCATGCTATCCTTACCTGCCCCAGAGGCGACCGCCAACGCCTCGTCCACCTAGGCCCTAATCCATCTCTGTCTGTCCTGTGGGAGAAACCAGGGGAGGTCATTGCCTACCTTGATGGGTGCGGGCGTCTCCAGTAGATGTCCGAGCCGATTGACGATCGTCAGGTGGTTGGAAGCAGTCACAACAACAACAACAACAACAACAACGTTTGCGTCTAAGTTGCCCTGCAGTAGAGTGCTGCTGAAGTACAGCACGGCCTATAACTAGCTACAGAAAAGTTGCAATCGTCTGAAATTCTGCAGGCACGTGCAGAATAGCATTGGAAATCATGCCGTACAAGTCTCCTTTTTTGGCACTGACGTTTGCATCTGGTTGCGCTGCAGTAGAGTGCTGCTGAAGTACAGCATGGCTTATAACAAACTACAGATAACTTTCTGCAACTTTCTAAAATATTCTCATTTGTAGTGGATGAGCGTTTTCTGCCAAAATCTTTGTACTTTGCAAATGGTACTTTTCAAGCTTCTTTGTTCTATGGCTTGGTTGACTGTTACGTAATCATTGGGGGAATTTTTGAAGTTTCTTTTATAAAGCTTTAGCATTACGTTTTTTAACTTAAGTTTTACTGAGAACCTTAAAAATGAAATAGGACAAGAATAAAAATGCTCCGACGGAGCATGAAAAATGCAATATGGGTGACACTGGGTTTTAAGCAGACAGAGGACTAGGTTTTAAAACGTTAATATGGGAGGGGCAGGTTGTAAATGCCAGGAGGACTAGGTTAAAAGCGCACTAATATGGACCAGCTTCGCTGAACAACCCATATTCGCGGGTACGCATGCTCCACTCCGCATTTGACCTTTATTGTCTTAAGTTCTAAATTCGTCAGCTTTCCAGGCGAGCTTGCTGATTTTGAAATATTATGCTTTATATACTTCAAGCGTTTTATAGTGAGTTACCAGAGCGGAATTTGTGACACCAATTTTTACTGCATATATATATTGTATTAAGTGTTGGATTATATGCATTAATTAAATTAAGTTGTTGTAAGTTGTATTAATTATGGAATGTTAAGTATTACGAACACAACTATATGTATATACGTAGTAATAGCTGCAAAGTCGTGCCGACAAATTGTTAAACTGTTATTGAAGGATTGCCGCCAGCATTTTTGTCTGGACAATTTCCGCGAATATGGGTTGTTCAGCGAAGCTGGTCCATATTAGTGCGCTTTTAACCTAGTCCTCCTGGCATTTACAACCTGCCCCTCCCATATTAACGTTTTAAAACCTAGTCCTCTGTCTGCTTAAAACCCAGTGTCACCCATATTGCATTTTTCATGCTCCATCGGAGCATTTTTATTCTTGTTATTATGGGGGATTGGACCCAACCGCTCGGTAGCATAATTTGAGGACTCCAGATGCTTCAGTGTTAACCCAACACAGTCGTGTTCCCGGGAGTTTGGAATCCATTTTCGCCGTTGACCAGACGGATGCCAGGGGGCACCTGTGGGGATCTCCATTTGATGGGGTCCGTGTCCATCGGATTTCCCACGGAGGTGGTTCCAAGCCCCCCAAAAGACGTCTTCAACACAAATATTTAACGTTCAGAACATTGACATATCGTTTTATGCAAGCAATATATGTTTTGTATTGCTTCTGTAACACGCGAAATATAGTTATAATGCTGTAAGAACAGTTAAAAACGTCTTATTACTGCGAAAAGCGGATTTCAGGAAAAACACAGATTTTTAAAAAAACACATTTTTTTAAAAAACACAAAAAAGGCACAGGTAAAATTTTGAAAAAAATACCCTGCTTGCAACAATTGAAAAGTATATCTATATACGCATTGTTTTGTTTTCATAATGTTTTTTATTGTTATATAAGTCATGCAATTACATATTTTTCTAATACATTGCGTTTAATGAAATAAATGCATAGCTAAAGTTTTGAATTTATTTCTACCATACATCACGAAGTCTTAAAACAATTTGAAACAATATATAGATTAGAAACGATATTTAGAAACAATATGTCATTAAAAAAGCATGCAAAAAATTTTGCTGACATAGTTACACCAAATAAAGAAAACAAAGATAAATTTAAATTTTAAAATTCAAAAATTATTAACTTGTAAAGTTTACTTTGGCGAGGATAAGACGTGCCAAAGTTTTCCAGCCCTCCTTAATTGGAAAACTTGGAAAACGTAAAACTTAAACTTTTAAAACTTTATAATATATAATTCGAATAATTTTAAGCTTTTTGATCGGTTCTTGCAAAATATATATATTATATACTTCATAACATTTCAAAATTTTTGATTTCAAAAAGAACAACCCCAAAAAAAAACACAAAATCGCTAGAAAAAAGCGGCGCACACCACAGAAAATAAAACACAACAATTAAAAAATATATACGCCTTAAATCTTTACACATATGCGTAATTACACATACACCTCTTTTATACTGCATAAGAATTTACACTATAAGTGCGCCGGGTTTTACCCGTGTGCGCCGGGGCCGGAGCCGGGTTTTACCCAGACCCGAAATTTTTGTATTTCGTGACCTACGTGAAAGTTTTACAGAGTATTCGTTGAAATTACAATAATTTTTAAGCCGCAGTGCGTGTTCATGCATCCAAATGAAGCAGAAGGTGGTCAAAGTATATACACCAAATAGAGTAATTTTAATTGTACTCGTTTTTAAGCGCGAAACACGTATCATAACGGTACAATACACGTATTCCGCGCCGACGGCGCGAAAATTGTTTGGAAAATGGGCGTTTTAGACATAGCCGGGTCCACGCTGAGGTTCCAGCCCCGGTAAGTGGCGCCCCTGCATTTTTTAATCATGGGGTGCAATAATTTTTAAGGCGCAGTGCGCGTTCATGCACGCAATGATGAATAAGGTGGTAAAAGTATATAAACCAAATAGATTAATTTTTACTCGTTTTTAAGCGCGAAAACACGTATTAGCAACCTTTGTTACTTATTTCGCGCCGAAGGCGCGAAAATTTTTTGAAAAATGGGCGTTTTACACATAGCCGGGGCCACGCTGAGGTTCCAGCCCCGGTAAGTGGCGCCCCTGCATCTCTAATCATGGGGTAGCTCGGAGAGCACCCCATAATATGAGCTAAAACGGTCAAATGCAGCCTTTGAAAACGTTAATTAAGCAAAACTAATTAACGGTAAGGAGTTGAGAGCTAAAATTTGCATTTCTGAAATCTCCAGGCCAAGAGCTTTCGAATGATACCAAACTTGCCCGGAAAAAATGAACTTTGAAAAAATCGACTTTTCTGACCACTTTGTATGTGTGGTTTTTTTTTCTGTTGTGTTCGTCCTTTACGCTTTTGTACAATTTTGTGTCCAACGGATTTTTCACATGGCTTATGGTGGTAACCTTTACCTATTATTATCTTGTTAGCATAACCATGAACCTGTTCACTATTGATTATTTTTGCCCAATTTTGCTCCTAGCGATTTTTACAGACTGTCAAACATGGGGTTGCGAAGCGTTTGGACTTAGAAATTTTTCGAGGCCCCAACATAGAAAATTGTCAAAAAGTCGTCTAAAATAGCGTTTTTCGGCCATTTGGTGGTGCGCATATATAGTAAATCGGGGGCGCTGAAAACGATGAGCATATCGCCGAAACCGACGGATGTAACCCTCGGGCTGCATGGCGCCCGTGGTTCCTCGCCCAGGGTCAAAGTTGGGAAAAGTCCCCAAAAACAGCTATTTTCGGCCATTTGGTGGTGCCCATATATAGGAAATCGGGGTCGCTGAAAACGATGAGCATATCGCCGAAACCGACGGATGTGACCCTCGGGCTGCATGGCGCCCGTGGTTCCTCGCCCAGGGTCAAAGTTGGGAAAAGTCCCCAAAAACAGCTATTTTCGGCCATTTGGTGGTGCGCATATATAGTAAATCGGGGGCGCTGAAAACGATGAGCATATCGCCGAAACCGACGGATGCGACCCTCGGGCTGCATGGCGCCCGTGGTTCCTCGCCCAGGGTCAAAGTTGGGAAAAGTCCCCAAAAACAGCTATTTTCGGCCATTTGGTGGTGCCCATATATAGGAAATCGGGGTCGCTGAAAACGATGAGCATATCGCCGAAACCGACGGATGTGACCTTCGGGCTGCATGGCGCCCGTGGTTCCTCGCCCAGGGTCAAAGTTGGGAAAAGTCCCCAAAAACAGCTATTTTCGACCATTTGGTGGTGCCCATATAAAGGAAATCGGGGTCGCTGAAAACGATGAGCATATCGCCGAAACCGACGGATGTGACCCTCGGGCTGCATGGCGCCCGTGGTTCCTCGCCCAGGGTCAAAGTTGGGAAAAGTCCCCAAAAACAGCTATTTTCGACCATTTGGTGGTGCCCATATATAGTAAGTCGGGGTCGCTGAAAACGATGAGCATACTGCCGATACCGTCCGAAGTGACCACTGGTCAGCATGGCTCCCGTGGTTCCTCGCCCGGGGTCAAAGTTGGGAAAACTCACTATAAACAGCGGTTTTCGGCGTTTTGGTTGGGGGCATATATAGTAAATCGACTACGCTCGTTTCAATGGGCATATTTCTGAAACCGATGGAAGTGACCAGTGGTCACTACGGCCTCGGGGGCCTATTGACCACTGGTCAAATGGCCTAAAACAGCGTTTTTCGGCGTTTTGGTCGGGGGCATATATAGTAAATCGACTACGCTTGTTTCAATGGGCATATTTCTGAAACCGATGGAAGTGACCAGTGGTCACTACGGCCTCGGGGGCCTATTAGCCACTGGTCAAATGGCCTAAAACAGCGTTTTTCGGTGTTTTGGTCGGGGGCATATATATTAAATCGACTACGCTCGTTTCAATGGGCATATTGCCGAAACCGATGGAAGTGACCAGTGGTCACTACGGCCTAGGGGACCCATTGACCACTGGTCAAACGGCCTAAAACAGCGTTTTTCGGCGTTTTGGTCGGGGGCATATATAGTATATCGACTATGCTCGTTTCAATGGGCATATTGCCGAAACCGATGGAAGTGACCACTGGTCACTATGGCCTCGGGGGCCTATTGACCACTGGTCAAATGGCCTAAAACAGCGTTTTTCGGCGTTTTGGTCGGGGGTATATATAGTATATCGACTACGCTCGTTTCAATGGGCATATTGCCGAAACCGATGGAAGTGACCACTGGTCACTATGGCCTCGGGGGCCTATTGACCACTGGTCAAACGGCCTAAAATAGCGTTTTTCGGCGTTTTTGTCGGGGGCATATATAGTATATGGACTACGCTCGTTTCAATGGGCATATTGCCGAAACTGATGGAAGTGGCCACTGGTCACTATGGCCTCGGGGGCCTATTGACCACTGGTCAAACGGCCTAAAACAGCGTTTTTTTGTGTTTTGTTTGGGGGCATATATAGTAAATCGACTACGCTCGTTTCAATGGGCATATTGCCGAAACCGACGGATGTGACCCTCTGGCTGCATGGCGCTCGTGGTTCCTCGGCCAGGGTCAACGTTGGGAAAAGTCCCCAAAAACAGCGGTGGGTGGGTCCTGTGTGGGTCAGAATGAGATCGAATATGCTGCCACGTACTCTACAACAATACCAAAAATGGAAGAAGACAAGTAGGAAAAATGCTCCTTGCAGTCGCATGTAAAATGCAATATGAGCTAAGGGCAGCATTTAAATACGTAAAAGACAAGAGTTAAAATACTTAATATGAGCCAGCATCTAAATGGGTAGAAGACAAGATTCAAAATGCTTAATATGAGCCAGCATTTAAATGTCTAAAAGACAAGATTTAAATGCTTAATATGAGCAGCTCGCTTTCTCGGGCTCATATTGACGCCTTCAAGCTTGTAAGTAAACCTCAAGGTACTCAGTGAGGGTCAAGAAATGTCGACTAAAATGTATATACACATCTCCTGACCTAAACGCCTCTATTAGTCGCTATAAAGACAACTGCAGGAACTGTCAGATCCTTATTCAGCACGTAATGGTAATAACGTTATAGCTCTAGCCCGCATATTATAGCGCTTGTTATATTACGTTATATATATATATAGTTTAGCTTACATACTAGTGCGATTTCAGCTGGCAGCTTGCTATAACTGACTTCTGAAAAAGAAGATGAGCTGGACTGTAAAAACAGAAATAAGCTGACAAGTAATACGTTTTCGAAATAAAAGCGTTTGTTTTAATTAAATTGCTTAGAGTTATCTTGTGGTTAGACAACTTGACAAATAAATAGGAATTTGACGCATGTCACATTGGCGAAAATAACGGGCCTTGAAGGAGTCATTTAAGTGGCTTTAAATGTGGCGTCAATATGAGCCCGAGAAAGCGAGCTGCTCATATTAAGCATTTAAATCTTGTCTTTTAGACATTTAAATGCTGGCTCATATTAAGCATTTTGAATCTTGTCTTCTACCCATTTAGATGCTGGCTCATATTAAGTATTTTAACTCTTGTCTTTTACGTATTTAAATGCTGCCCTTAGCTCATATTGCATTTTACATGCGACTGCAAGGAGCATTTTTCCTACTTGTATATATATATATATATATATATATATATATATATATCCACAGCATAAACTCTATATGCGCACAGATGCATACACGAATACTCCACGCGCACAATATATATACACTATAAGTATAATGTGTATTCACAGACTGTGGTATGTGCGTTTTGCGCATTGGGTTTTTCCCTTTTTTGGTTTTTTCCTAGGCTAAAATTTCTGGGGGGGGGGGCCCCAGGTCTGGGGGGCTCGGATTTCTGGGGGGGGGGAAGAAAATTTTTTAGAAAGATGTCTAAAAATAGCTATTTTTTGCTGCTGAGCTAAAAAATTGACTATTTTTAACTTAAATTTAAGCTAAAATAGCTAAAAATTGCTTAAAAATGGGTAAAAATCCGGCAAAGCCGGAAAAATTTTCAAAATTTGCCCTCAAAACCCTATTTTTCCGGTCACTTTAGGGTGGGGGGGAAGGCCTGAATCCTGGGGGAGGACGACCCAAGTCTGGGGGGACGGATTTCGGGGGGGCCACCCCCCCCCCTGTAGGAAAAAGCCAGCTATGAGCAGTGCTCATGGAGACCATGCTCATAAGACTTTACCTACTCTGTGAGCAAAATTTTTTGAAAATGCTAATTAGCTTCATTAATTGAGCTGAGCTTATGCTTAAAAATGGCTTAGGCTTAGACGTGTAAAAGCAGTGCGTAGTAGTGCGTGTAAAAGCGAAGACGTAGTGCGTGGGTCCAGCCTACACTAACACTGGTGTAGGCTGAGTGTAAAGGTAAAGGTAACCCCCGGAGAATACTCCTACCCTTGTCAGGGTCTAGGGTGTCGGTGCTCATTCCCGGATGCACAGCCCTTGAGCCAGGAGTGCCACCTCGAATGATGACTACAACCGTGGAGGAGGGGCCAGCCTCCTCAAGGCAGATGCCCTACACGGTCTCCTGTTACCTTCCCACAGCAGTGGTACCCATTTACCGACCAATTAAGGATGGATAGCTGGGTTGGCTAGAGCCCACGGCGAACCGATATGTGCTTAGTCCCTTGCTCAAGAGGATTTGTGAAAGCCTTGTGGCAGCGGGGATTCGAACCTCAGACTATCGGATCCAAAGTCGAGCACCCTCACCAATCGGCCATCACGGCTTAGCCATCAGGCTGAGTGTAGGCTATGCCGACCTGTGATCTCCTTGAGCATGGTCTCTATGGGCCATTTCATAAAAAGCGCTTAAACGGCTTCATTCTACTGTAAGAAATTTAACAAGCAGTCCCCATAAGGCGGCATTATTCCCCAGTTGAACCTCAGCTTTTCCGTGGGCGTAGTTACATGTGATATTTCTTGGAAATCCTCTTTCAGCTTTTGTTGCTAAGGCATATTTTAAATTTTAAATTTTAAATTTTCAAAATGAATTGAATCGAGCATGTCCCAAACAAGGCATTATTTCGCAGCAGAGCTTAGTTCTTCCAGTGGGCATGGTTGCATGCGATACCAGTGAGGTTTCTGTTTGTGGTGCCCGAGGCTATACCAATTATACTGTCGGTGGCTTGCACCAACTGACCTAAATCTTACTCAATCTATTCTGTAGAGACTTGTAATCGACAGTCTGCTTCTCATCCGCTCACTCACCTATTGCCGCAGTTTCTAGTACAAATGGAAGAACAATTTTCTAGTGTCAACCACATTTTAATTTACGCAAAACTACTAAGAATTAGACGCTATAGCAGAATCCTACCAAACAACTATCAGAAATTCCACTTAGGTAGGTTTTTAATCTTCACATATACAAGAATCCAAATGCAGTACATCCCGTCTGCTCACCCAAACTGGGCCGGTGTTACCGTAAAAGTCATTAAATGTCATTAATCAATGTCATTAAATTTCTTTCTAATGCAATATTTGATCTAGGATAAACAGTTGCATTCTAAACAGTATAAAATTAAAAAATTAAGCTAATTTTTTCTCAAGTTTTTTTATTTTAACTCCAACCCATTTCGGGTGAGCGACGGGATATATATACTGTATTTGGATTCTTATGTGTGCAAAAATTAAGTGGGTTTCATTAAATAGATAAGCAGATGATTTTTTCTCAATGTAAATCTTTCAATGTAAATGTTGAAACTTGTAATCCCTGGCCTATGCAAGTATTTTATACATTAAGGAAAACTTGAGTCAACTTTTCAATTTTCATTTTTAAAATTTCATACAATAGAAAGTTTATATTTGGATTGAGTTTGAGTGCATCATGAAGACGGATAAATTCGCAGATTTTTTGGGAAGACGTTTCGTTTGAACACAGAAGTGATTAGCTTTCCCAGACTTAGAGAAATCCATGTTCAAAAGTTACTTTTGTGTTATCACATGTCCAATTCAAACAGTAGAGTTACGTCAAAAATACTTCATTTTGCGTAATGAGCACATTCCTAGCTTTAAAATCATTCCTATACAAGTCAGGGTTTTTTTTGTGTAAAATACTGTGTATTTACACAAAAAAAATTAATTTACACAGTGAAAAACTAATTTACACAACAAAATACACAGCCAAATTTTCGAAAATTTTTACAAAAAGTGCTCTGAAAAAATAGTTTTAAAATTCCGGTTTTTCCGGGAATTCCCGGATTTTCAGTTTTTCGGCCGTAATTTTCGCTAGACGCATTTCCGGAAAATGCCGCAAGAAGGAAAGTTGCTCAGCTCGAGGAGTTCTTTCATTTGAGTACCATATCGACCACTTTCGGAAAAAATTTTCAAAATCCGGAATTTTCCGGGCCGAATATCTCGAAATCCGTGAATTTTCCGGGAATTTCAATTTCAGATTCGAAATCAGCGCCACCGATTTACCCTAAGACCAACTTTTAAGCAAAATCCGAGACAAAAAATTTTAACTCCAAAATCCGGGTTTTCGTGAATTCCCGGACTTTCAGTTTTTCGGCTATAACTTTCGCTAGACGCATTTCCGGAAAATGTCGCAAGAAGGAAAGTTGTTCAGCTCGGCGAGCTCTTTCATTTGAGTACCATATCGACCACTTTTGGAGAATTTTTTCAAAATCCGGAATTTTCCGGGTCGAATATCTCGAAATCCGGAAATTTTCCGGAAATTTCGATTTCAGTTTCGAAATCAGAGTGGTCGACTTACCCTATGACCAACTTTTAACCAAATCGGAGACAAAAAATTTTTACGTTTTCCTTGGTCCCCCCTTACGATTTTTAAAATTCCGGGATTCGCCATTCCCGGAATCCGGGAGATATCGGGATGCCCTTACAAACGGGAGCACTTCAGGTCACCCTACAACTATGGTGAGAATTTCAGCCCGATCGGTCCAGCCAATCTCGAGAAAAAGGGGGGGGACACAAATGTTGACCGGAATAATAAATAAATAAATCCTACCGGCATCAACGGGTTGTCGCAGCCATTTTCCTCTTATCTAAAGGGCGAAAACTCAGTTTTGGTACATTTTCAGGCTTTGGTGCTATTGCAACTTTTTTCCTACTCGCTAAGAGCTTTCGAATGAGTACCATAGAGTCTACTTTTGTGACAATTCTTAGAAATTCGGTTTTTCCGGGAATTCCCGGATTTTCGGTTTTTCGGCCATAACTTTCGCTGGACGCATTTCCGGAAAATGTCGCAAGAAGGAAAGTTGTCCAGCTCGACGAGCTCTTTCATTTGAGCTCCATATCGACCACTTTTGGGGAAAATTTTCAAATTCCGATATTTTCCGGGGCGAATATCTCGAAATCCGTAAATTTTCCGGAAAATTCGTTTTCGGTTTCGAAATCAGCGCGGTCGAATTACCCTATGACCAACTTTTGAGCGAAATCGGAGACAAAAAATTTTTACGTTTCCCTTGGTCCCCCCTTACCATTTTTAAAAATTCCGGGAGCCGCCATTCCCGGAATCCGGGAGATATCGGGATGCCCTTACAAACGGGAGCACTTCAGGTCACCCTACAACTATGGTGAGAATTTCAGCCCGATCGGTCCAGCCAATCTCGAGAAAAAGGGGGGGGGACACAAATGTTGACCGGAATAATAAATAAATAAGTCAAAAGGCATCAAGTGGTTCCCGCCCGACATTTTTCTGCTTATAGAATGAGTTTATGTATATACTTTCAGAAAAGTACGCAGTTACTAGCTTTTCGTCTACTACGTATAACTGGTTCCCAGCTCATGAAAAGAGCTTTCGTACAATATCGATACGTGTCTGGTACGAGAACTTTCAATTTTGACCCATTTTGACCCGTTTTCACCATTTTTAACCCATTTGAAGCCCTGTAACTCATTTATCTTACATTTTGGTGGTTTCGCTCTATTACAACTTTTTATCTCCGTAAGAAGAGCTTTCGATTGATATCCATATTGTGGGTTTCCGACAATTTTTAATTTTGACCCATTTTGACCGGTTTTGGCCATTTTTGACCCCTTTGAGGCTCCGTAACTCATTTATCTTACATTTTGGTGGTTTCGCTCTATTACAACTTTTTCCCTACGCAACGAGAGCTTTCGAATGATACCCATATTGGGGGGTTTCCGTCACTTTCAATTTTGACCATTTGCAGCATCACCGTATCGAGTAATTGCCAATTGTGTGACACTATGGTACCCAGGTGCCCGGAGGGTCTTCCCGCATCGGGTGCCACCCTACATGCCAAATTTCAGGCCAACTAGTTGACTCTAGCTCGAGATAAAGGCGTAAAACCCCTTCAAACGGCCGTTTTGGCCGTTTTTGGCCATTTTTGACCCTTTTTCGCCTCATAACTCAAAATAGGTACATTTTCAGGCCTTGACCCAATTACAACTTTTTCATTACTCGCCGAGAGCTTTCGAATGATACCAAAATTAGCTCATTTGGACAACTTTTTTATTTTACTCATTTTTACTCACGGGGCTGCTCCGGGAGCACCTCTGCTCCCCCGGGGCTCCCCGCGCTTCCGGGAATAGTTCAAGTCAAGACCTTCAAAATGAGGTATCAACCACCTCTCTACTCCTTTCCAATCTCGAGATAGAGGGGGGGTACACGAAATTGTGGACAATAATAAGAATAAGAATAATAAGAATAATAATAATAATAAGTCAAAAGGCATCAAGTGGTTCCCGCCCGACATTTTTCTGTTTATAGAATGAGTTTATGTATATACTTTCTGGAAAAATATGCAGTTACTAGTTTTCGTCTATTATAACTGGTTCCCACTCCCAGCTCACCAAAAGCTTTCGATTTATACCACTATCAGACCAATCCGACAAAGTTCGGTTTTGACCGTTTTTGCTCATTTTTGCTCCATTTGAAGCTCTGTAACTCATTTTTCGTACACGTTGACGCTTCGGCCCTATTACAACTTTTTATCTACTCAACGAGAGCTTTCGAATGACGTCGGTATCGACCGGATCCGACAATTTTCAATTTTGACCCATTTTGACCTGTTTTTGGCTATTTTTGACCCCTTTGAGGCCCCGTAGCTAATTTTTCCTACATTTTGACGCCTTGTCCCTATTACAACTTTTTATCCACGCAACGAGAGCTGTCGAATGGTATCCATATTGGGGGGTTTCCGACAACTTTTAATTTTGGCCCATTTTGACCGTTTCTGGCCATTTTTGACCCCTTTGAAGCCCCGCAACTCATTTTTCCTACATTTTGACGCTTTACCCCTATTACAACGTTTTACCTACGCAACGAGAGCTTTCGAATGATACCCATATTGGGGGATTTCCGTCACTTTCAATTTTGACCATTTGCAGCATCACCGTATCGAGTAATTGCTAATTGCCTGACACTATGGAACCCAGGTGCCCGGAGGGTCTTCCCCCATCGGGTGCCACCCTACATGCCAAATTTCAGGCCAACTAGTTGACTCTAGCTCGAGATAAAGGCGGAAAACCCCTTCAAACGGCCGTTTTGGCCGTTTTTGTCCATTTTTGACCCTTTTTCGCCTCATAACTCAAAATAGGTACATTTTCAGGCCTTGACCCTATTACAACTTTTTCATGGCTCGACGAGAGCTTTCGAATGATACCAAAATTAGCTCATTTGGACAACTTTTTTATTTTACTCATTTTTACTCACGGGGGTGCTCCGGGAGCACCTCTGCTCCCCCGGGGCTCCCCGCGCTTCCGGGAGCAGTTCAAGTCAAGACCTTCAAAATGAGGTATCAACCACCTCTCTACCCCTTCCCAATCTCGAGAAATAGGTGCGGACACAAAATTGTAGACAATAATAAGAATAATAATAAGAAAAACAAGCTTATTTGCATGAATGGGTTGCCGCTGGCATTTTTCCTCTTATCAAGGGACATAACTCAGTTTGCATGCAGTTAGGAGCTTTGGCTCTATTGCAACTTTTTATCTACGCAACAAGTGCTTTCGAATGATACCCATGCTGGACGGTTTTGTTACTTTGAATTTTGACTCATTTTGCAGCATAACAGTATCGAGCACTTTTTGTTCCGCAAACCTGTCCAAAACGCGATTTCTGTACACTTTCACACTTTGTCTCTATTACACGTTTTATTTACTCAACGAGAGCTTTCGAATGATAGCAATATGAGACCGATCCGAGAAGTTTCAATTTTGACCCATTTTGGCCGGTTTTGGCCATTTTTGACCCCTTTGAGGCTCCGTAACTCATTTTCTGTTCACTTTGGTGCTTTGACCATATTACAACGTTTTATCTGCGCAACGAGAGCGTTCGAATAACACCGGTATCGATCGGATCCGACAATTTTCAATTTTGACCCATTTTGGCTGGTTTTGGCCATTTTTGACCCTTTGAGACCCCGTAACGTATTTTCTGTACATTTTGGTGCTTTGACCCTATTACAACATTTTATCTACTCAACGAGAGCTTTCGAATGACGCCAGTATCGACCGGATCCAACAATTTTCAATTTTGACCCATTTTGGCCGGTTTTGGCCATTTTTGACCCCTTTGAGGCTCCGTAACTCATTTTCCGTAGATTTGGGTGCTTTGGCCCTATTACAACATTTTATCTACTCAACGAGAGCTTTCGAATGCTATCCATATCAACCCAATCGGACAACTTTCAATTTTGACCCATTTTGGCTGGTTTTGGCCATTTTTGACCCTTTGAGACCCCGTAACGTATTTTCTGTACATTTTGGTGCTTTGACCCTATTACAACATTTTATCTACTCAACGAGAGCTTTCGAATGACGCCAGTATCGACCGGATCCAACAATTTTCAATTTTGACCCATTTTGGCCGGTTTTGGCCATTTTTGACCCCTTTGAGGCTCCGTAACTTATTTTCTGTAGATTTTGGTGCTTTGACCCTATTACAACTTTTTATCTACGCAACGAGAGCATTCGAATGCTATCCATATCAACCCAATCGGACAACTTTCAATTTTGACCCATTTTGACCGTTTTTGGCCATTTTTTACCCTTTCGTGGCTCCGTAACTCATTTTCTGTAGATTTTGGTGCTTTGGCCCTATTACAACATTTTATCTACTCAACGAGAGCTTTCGAATGACGCCAGCATCGATCGGATCCAACAATTTTCAATTTTGACCCATTTTGGCCGGTGTTGGCCATTTTTGACCCCTTTTGAGGCTCCGTAACTTATTTTCTGTAGATTTTGGTGCTTTGACCCTATTACAACTTTTTATCTACGCAACGAGAGCATTCGAATGATATCCATATCAACCCAATCGGACAACTTTGAATTTTGACCCATTTTGACCGTTTTTGGCCATTTTTTACCCTTTCGTGGCTCCGTAACTCATTTTCTGTAGATTTTGGTGCTTTGGCGCTATTACAACTTTTTATCTACGCAACGAGAGCTTTCGAATGATACCCATATGAGCCCAATTGGACAACTTTCAATTTTTACCATTTGCAGCATCACCGTATCGAGTACTTTCACCCTGAGTCGTACCGGGTCGCCCAGGAGATATGCATACCTCCAAGTCAAGCCCTTCTAAATGAGGTATCAACCACCTCTCTACCCCTTACCAATCTCGAGATCTGGGGGTGGACACATTCGGCAAGAAATAATAAATAATAATAATAAATAATAATAATAAATAACGGACATACCCAAGTTAAAGGGTTGCCTTTTTGTTGAAAAAGCGGCAACCCAATAAACATGTCCAGAACATAGGGTTCCAAACCCTTTGGAAAAGGGCGGGAACCCAATAATAAACATGTCCAGAACATAGGGTTCCAAACCCTTTGGAAAAGGGCGGGAACCCAATAAATAAATAAAGAAACTTAGCCATATCAAAGGGTTGTCTTTTTTTTAAAAAAATGCGACAACCCAATAAATAAACTAGCGCTACTGCAAGAATGTGTTGCCCACAACACGGCCCTTTGGGGTATAGATTTTGCTAGATACCTGTTAAGCTGTTTCTGTTCAGGAAATCTGTCCCAGGACTCAAAGAGCTTTCAATTAAGCACCATATTGCCCATGTTTCAACGAGTTTTTGAAAATCCGGTTTTTTCCGGAAATTCCGGATTTTCCAATCTGCGGGCATAACTTTCGCTAGAAGCATTTCCGGAAAATACGGCAAGGATGAAAATTACTCAGCTCGACGAGCTCTTTCATTTGAGTACCATATCGACCACTTTTGGAGAATTTTTTTCAAAATCCGGAATTTTCCGGATCGAATATCTCGAAATCCGCAAATTTTCCGGAAATTTCGATTTCAGTTTCGAAATCAGCGTGGTCGAGTTACCCTATGACCGACGTTTGAGCAAAATCGGAGACAAAAAATTTTTGACCAAATTTTGGATTTTTGAAATTTCGCCTTGGTCCCCCCTTACCATCGGAAAAAATCCTAATTTTCAAATCCCGGAATTTCGGACCCATCTTGCTTCCGGGAGATGTCCTAGTCAAGGGCTTCAAAATAAGGTATCAACCACCCCTGTACTCCTTCCCAATCTCGAGATCTAGGGGGGGGGACAGACGGATAATAAGCACAGAACGATAACAAGGTGTTGCCATTTCCTTTGGAAAAGTGGGCAACACTATAAATAAATAAATAAATAAAGAAACTTAGCCATATCAAAGGGTTGTCTTTTTTTTAAAAAATGCGACAACCCAATAATGATAAAAATGACATTTGCAAGTGTTTTGGTATATATATATTTATATTTGCCAGGGTTTTTTGTTGCGATATCCGATCATTTCATGGGTTCAGGAGCCTTGACGTAAAATGCATCTGACTATGTCCAATAAGCACCATTCTACTGAAAACAAAGTGCACCGTATTGTTTAGCATGGCCAAAATGTACAGACAACCTTTAATGTGTAACAATTAGTGTCCAGCGGATCACCTGGGATTATTTTTAGTATATACCATGTTTTCCCCGCCGATGTGTTTTTCCCCTAATTGCGGGGAGAAAAAACAGACAAAATTGATTATTGCTACTACAAGGGATCAGGCGGATTTCTATACAGGAATCGATAGAACTAGGAGCGAAATACACCATGGTACAAACTCAAGCTCTCTCAGCCTTAAGTCAAAAAAGTTACAGCCCTGGGCTTATTCTAGTGGGGGCCCCCCCATAAACACCCTTCCCCCCCCAAAAATCGTCCCCACCCAAAAAAGTGGGTGCCCCTTTTGGTACCAACTTTTACCCTGAAAAAATTGCTGAGAAGGCAAAATTTTCAAAAATTTTCCGGCTTCGCCGGAGATTTTTAGTCGATTTTTCCCTATTAAGCACTATTTTTGCACTAAAAACGAACCTTTTTGGTGATTACTATAAAAATAGCGCTATTTTTAGCATGTTTTTAGAAAAATTTTCGCCCCCCCCCCAAGATTGACTCGCCCCCCGAGGGGCCCCCCAAAGAGCCCCCCCAAGACAAATTCCCTAGAATAAGCCCAGCAGCCTTAGCTCCATATTTCTTTTTCCCCGCCCTGACTAGACACTGGCATTTTTTAGGGTTTTGAAAGTGGGGGGCGAGCCAAAGGTAAAAATATACTGAAATTTTTAGCGAAAAATAGCATTTTTAAGGTAAAAACGCAAAAAATAGCTGTTTTTAAGCTTAAAATTAGCTTATATATAAGTCCATAAATTCGCTATAAATTGAGAAAATTTTTGAAAATTTGACCTCAAACCTAATTTCTGGTCACTTTTGGGCGACCCCCAAAAAAGAGGATGGGGGCTTCCCGAAAAGTGGGGAGGGGCGAAAGTGGGGGGGGCTCCGAAAAGTGTATGGGGAACCGAAAAGTGGGGGGCCCCACCCCCCCCCCCCCACTAAAAAATACCAGATACAGAGCATATTTTAGTATATTTAGTGTATATAGGTATTTTACACAGGGGGGCCTCGTTACCTCGTCCCTACCGAAATCGTCGCTCCCCTTGATTTTTGCTTCCCCGTCCCCTGCGATTTTTGGGTGATCAAATTTTTTACCAAAATTGGCCAATTCTCAAAAATAATTTAGGTCTTTCCAGTTTGTCAAGGTCGGTGGCACACCAAAATTCCCCTTATATGACTCCCGTGCTGGCATTTTTTTAGTGGGGGGTGGTGGCGGGCCCACTTTTCGGTTCCCCCTCCACTTTTCGGAGTCCCCCACCTTCGCCCCTCCCCCACTTTTCGGCGAGCCCCCACCCACTTTTTCGGGGGTCTCCCAAAAGTGTCAATAAATTAGGTTTTTGAGGTCAAATTTTCAAAAATTTTCTCAATTTTTAGCTAATTTCTGGACTTATTAAATTTAATTAAAATTAAAATAATTTTAAATTAATTTAAATTAAATTTAAGGTCATTTTAAGCTTAAAAACAGCGATTTTTTGTGTTTTTACTTTAAAAATGCTAATTTTTCGCTAAAAATTTCGGTATATTTTTACCTTTGACTCGCCCCCCACTTTTCGGAAGCCCCCCCCCCCTTTCAAAACCCTAAAAAAATGCCAGCCGTGTTGGGACCAAAACTGTCAAACTATTCTGAGTCCCAATAATTTACTGAGAAACAGCGGTGGAGCTACAATAATAATTGAAATTGAAACTACGACATTATATAAGCGTGTCACTGTTACGTTTATTCATTTGTTGTTTCAAGATATGTTTATATACGTATACCTCTCACAAAGCAACATCTTGGTTTTGCTAGGTTATGATTATCTTGCGCTGAAGTCGTTGGCAACTGGAGGAACCCTTGATTATGTTGGCAATCAGATTGGTGTCGGAAAAGAGTCCGACATTTACATTGCTCTCAATGGAGAGGGCGAGGAGGTCGTCATCAAGTTTCATCGATTGGGGCGAACTTCCTTTCGACGACTCAAGGAAAAGCGAGATTATCACAAGGGTCGAACCAAGATGTCCTGGCTTTACTTAGCCAGATTGGCTGCAACAAAGGTTCCCTTTTATGTTTATATAAGAGTTCTGCGCATGCGGAGGACTTGCTTTAATTCGCGTCAGGTTTTCAAGGTGGCCACTGGGCTGGATTTTGTTTAGGCAAAAATAAGTGGGGGGGAGGGGGGAGAATGCCCCCCACTCGGGGGGGGGGGACTAACGTGGGCCAAAAAATGCTAAAAATGCTGTATAAATAGCCAGTTTTCCACATACACTGCTATAAGTATATATGCTTAAAAGTGCTCAAAAATCAAGTTTTAGCACCAAAATAAGGCGATGTTTGATCAAAAATTTCCGGTGAAGCCGGAAAAATTTAGAAAATTTTGACCAAAAATCTTAAAAATTTGGCAATTTCTGGGCACCTTAGGGTGAGTGGGGGGGGAGCCCAAAAAAGTGTGGGTGGGGCATGGTTTTTTGCGTCAGGGGCTGCGTCATGGCGCAAATTTTTTTCGTGTGACGCAAATGAAATTAGCCCTGACGCAAGCCTGGCGCAGCTGGACTTGAACTTCAACTAGAGACAAAATTGTACAAACTTGCTGGAAAAACTTTCCGATTGCTACGATGACTGACAAACTAATATTTTATTTATTCATTGAATATATATATATATACGCCGCACCCCCCCACCGCAAGTCTTATATATGTACCTAAAAATATTTTAATATACATTCGATATTGCAACAAGAATAAAAATGCTCCGGTGGAGCATGAAAAATGCAATATGGGTGACATTAGGTTGTAAATGGACAGAGGACTAGGTTTTAAAACGTTAATATGGAGGGGCAGGTTGTAAATGCCAGGAGGACTAGGTTAAAAGCGCACTAATATGGACCAGCTTCGCTGAACAACCCATATTCGCGAAAACTGTCCAGAGATTCTATCGGCTGCTGCTTGCTGTTGATATTGGCAGTTCTTCGGAAAATTGTACGATTTGCCAGCATGGCCTGCAAGTATATGTGGTCGTGCTCCTTATTATACAACTTAATAATACCTACACGTACATAATGTCAACTGCTTTTCGTATAAACTTAATACAAGATTCTGCGCTGACACTGCAGAAAAAACACCTTGAACACCTTTCTACCACAACTGCATTGTTTATTTGGAATAAGCCTTAATATTTCAAAATCGTCCCGCTTGCTTTGAAAGCTGAAGAATGCAGATCTTACTCGTATGTCATGTGGAGTGGAGCATGAGTGACCGCGAATATGGGTTGTTCAGCGAAGGTGGTCCATATTAGTGCGCTTTTAACCTAGTCCTCCTGGCATTTACAACCTGCCCCTCCATATTAACGTTTTAAAACCTAGTCCTCTGTCCATTTACAACCTAATGTCACCCATATTGCATTTTTCATGCTCCACCGGAGCATTTTTATTCTTGTCCTATTTCATTTTTAAGGTTCTCAGTAAAAAACAAAAACGTTAAAGCTGTGTGAAAGAAACTTTAAAAATTCCGCCAATCATTAATCGTCAACCGAAAGTACAGAACAAAGAAGCTTGAAAAGTTCCAAATTCTTCCTTTTTCTCTATTTTGACAGAAATCCAACATCCAGTACCCACGTCTGCAATAGTTTTATTTACTGTATATAGCATATAGCACTCTACTGCAGCGCAACCAAATGCAAACTTTACTGTCAGACTTTACTGTCAAACTCATAAACACGATTTGCAATGCTCTTCCGTACTTGCATACAAAATTTCGAACGATTGCAACTTACCCGTAGCTAGTTATAGGCCGTGCTGTGCTTCTGCAGCACTCTACTGCAGCCCAACCAGATGCAAACTTTACTGTCGGTGAAGGAAACTCATATGGCACGATTTGCAATGCTCTGCCGCACTTGCGTGCAAAATTTCGGACGATTGCAACTTACCTGTAGCTAGTTATAGGCCGTGCTGTGCTTCAGCAGCACTCTACTGCAGCCCAACCACATGCAAACTTTACTGTCGGTGAAGGAAACTCATACGGCACGATTTGCAATGCTCTGCCGCACTTGTGTGCAAAATTTCGGACGATTGCAACTTACCTGTAGCTAGTTATAGGCCGTGCTGTACTTCAGCAGCACTCTACTGCAGCGCAACCAAATGCAAACGTTACTGTCGGTGAAGGAAACTCATACGGCACGATTTGCAATCCTCTGCCGCACGTGTGTGCAAAATTTCGGACGATTGCAACTCATTTGTAGCTAGTTATAGGCCGTGCTGTACTTCAGCAGCACTCTACTGCAGCGCAACCAGATGCAAACTTCACTGCCAAAAAGTAGACTTGTACGGCATGTTTTCCACTGCTATTCTGCACCTGCCTACAGAATTTCAGACGATTGCAAGTTTTCTGTAGTTAGTTATAGGCCGTGCTGTGCTTCCGCAGCACTCCACTGCAGCGCAACCACATAGTAACATCGTAATAAGTATACGAAACGTATCTATAATAGTTTGTCATGTCCTAAACTATCTGTATGCCGAATTTCAAATACCAGTGACGAATGAATAACTTGTTATCGACGGTGCTGTGTTTGGGGCAGCACATACAGCACGGTGGAAGCTAGAGACTGCACCAACGAACATAGCTACAGTTCCCCCTCACTACAGACATGATTCTCACCAAGTTTCATATGTTTAGCCGTTTACAGTAAGTCTACAGACAGCGTGCTATGGTTGCTGCATAATAGTACAGCACGACAGCAGCACCGCACAGCGCTGCGACTATGCTCATCGTTTTCAGCGACCCCGATAACCCTTATATGCGTCCCACTATATGGCCCAAAACAGCATATTTCAGCCCATTTTTGACTATTTTCTGTGGAGTTGGGACTTAGAAATTTTCCGAAAATGGCTATTTGGCCGGACCAACTTTGGGCCGGCCGCCAGAACGATTCCGGCCAGATATCAAAAATCGCCCTCGTTAGGACATATAAACCCTTCCGTAGATCCTTATGCAACAAACCACGTCTCTCTAGCGTCTTCCCTGAGTCCTGTAGCTTTGACAAAAAATTGGCCATTTTTGGCCATTTTAGCGCCAAGTCCACTTTTGGCCGGCCGTACAGGTGGCTGGCCGGGCCGGGCAGCGAAAAAATATCAAAAAGGTTCACTTTCGGGGTATATACGTTCAGAAAAACCAAACTTCACCTGCTGAAAATGCCCCGATCGTTCTAACACTGCGACAGAAAATTGCATTTTTCCAAGCGTGACTTACACGGAAAAAAAACAAACGGACCTAACTTGCCCGGAAGCGAAAATTTTCAAAGTTGGAAATTTTGACCAAAACTTTTTTGCGACTTGTAGTACTCGTCGTGTAGATTCCAACGATACCAAAATTGTCCAGTTTCGTTGAGTATTTAGCTGGCACGGAGCTCGAACGGGTCTCCAAGGGCCGCACTGAGCCTTTTACACCCATATTATAGGGGAGCGCTCTCGCGCTCCCCTATAATAGCTGGTCATACTTAATACCACATCAACTGGTCGCGAAAATGCTCTAAATTAATTCCTGGGAGAGTCTTAATTGCAAAAATTCTTCAACTTCTGGGGGACTCCACCCTCCGTATTGGTTCTTTCTCTAGATCCTAATGCTTCACGCATTAAAGTTTGCTTTAATGATGCAAAATTTGAAAAACAGGTGGAAAATGTGTTTAATGCTGTGTATTGATAGGTTAAATAATGTTTAAAATATAGTCGAGGAGGGTAAAAAACACCGACAAAGACGGGTAAGAAAAAAAGCACCCCCACGGAGAACTCGATATAGCAGGTAGAGAGACCTAGTATAGCGCAAATTAAAGAGCGATCTTTATACAACTAAAGCATATATACCCAAAACATTGGTATGGGCCAAAGCAGTCGACTTTGATAGTGTTTCAAAGTTGACCTCCTCAAACCACCTCCAAAACCTAAGAATTCCGAAGTCTTGGTAAGCCTATTTCTAGAAACCTGTAAGGAAAACTTAGCTAGTCTTTTGCATAGGGGTATATGTCGAGCCCTTCTATCGATTGGTATAGACGGCAGCGTCCAACCTTTTATCCAGGCTGAGTACTGACATGTTTTTTCTTACCCGCGCCAATTTTGACCCTCGGCGGGTAAGAAAAAAACAGAACCCAATTTTTAAAAATTGTCCCATATGCAGTTCTGAGCAATTCTGACCGTCCTAAACGATAGAGCACGTAATGTTTAGTGATTCTAGTTCAAAAAGTACTATATATCCGGTCATTTTATCTGTTGGCATCAATGTACCTGACTATGTTAGATAAGCAGCTTTCTACTGAAAACAAGGTGCATGTTATTTAGCATGGCCGAAAATATAGAAACAACCTTAAATTAATGCTCGGCAGAATAGCGAGGGTCACTTTTAGTACTGTTTTTTCTTTTTTCCGATCCGGCGGGTAAAAAATACAATACAGTGATGGAGGTGTTTTTCTCTGGCAGCACGAATGATTCAGAAACGCTATATACCCCACTGTATTGCCGGCATGCCAAACTACAATTTGCACCATACTAGAGTTTTCTAGGGCTTATGCGAAAAAAGTAGGAGCCTTATTTCCCCAGGCGTTTTTTTACCCTCCTCGACTATAGTTATTAAATTGTTTAAAAATAAATTTAATTTGTGTCGCAGTGACCCCAGTTCCTGACGCAATAAAATTTTTCCTGGCGGAGCACTGGCGCAAATCGTGAAACCAAAAAACCCTGGGGTGGGGCCGAGTGGGGGGAGGTGCTCAAGTGGGGGGGGACCCAAAAAGGGGGGGCGCTCCCCGCCCTCCCCCCAGTAAAATAAACCCAGCTGGGTTATTTTAGTGCGCCAATTTTAACAAGGCAGATTCCATTTTTTGCTCTGTTCGTTAATCGTTTACTTTCAGTGCAGTTTACACAGTGTTTGTTTACTATTTTCTTACCTCACTACGGTTGGTTTTTTGCGGAATCTACTGCAGTCAATACCCAAAGTACGCAGCAAAACGTAACCTAACATTTTCGACAGTTGGACTTGCAAGAGTATATATGTTCTAAATTAATTCCTTGAGACAAAAATAGTCAATAGAAGAGTTCTGCCTTCTTAGAACTGCCGCTCCAGCTCCCGCAGTATCCTACCATTCTGTTTTGGTCATTCATTCTGCGGTTGCTTATTGATGTAGTTTCTACTAACGGATATGTGTGTAATGTAAAACATGCATTGTATTTCGATTCTATTCTTAACTAAAATGCTACGTTTTTGAGGTTCCGACCGCAATTCCTGACGCAGCACTCGCGCTAATCGTGAAACGAAAGACCCTGGTCTGGTTTTAAGACGAAGTTTACTCAGAGAAATGAAAATGGGTTGGCTGGCTTTTTACTGCAGGCAGAGCTGGGGGCGCCCCCTCCCCGAAATCGTTGCCCCTCCTCCGGAATTTGGGCCTTCCCCACGGCCCCCGCAGCCTTTAAAAATGTAAAAAATTGATGTTGAGTGTGAGCATAAGCATTTCTCCAACTTAGCCGGATTTTTAGGTCTTTTTAGTATTTTGTAGCAATTTTAATCTTACATAATACAACGTAAAATTGTTCGGTTTTCAGCTCTGCAGCAAAAAATAGCTATTTTTGGGCATTTTTCAAAGAAAATTTCCCCCACCCCAAAACACCGCCCCTTCCAGAATTTTTGGCCTTGAAAAAAGTCTGTGGCGAAGAGTCTGTGGCAAAATAATCTATTCTATATATACATGGTCTATTCTATTCTATCTGGTTCTTTTGGATTGCCCCTCTAGGCATTTTGTTTTGTCGTCCTAAAGATCGCTGTTTTTAGGCTTAAACTTAGCTTAAGGTGGTGATTCCTTTTGGAGACATCAACTTTGATCCATTATTATTACTCAACCATTAGAGTTAAGAAGCCATTTTATATCAAAATGCAGCATAACATTTGCTATTTCTAATGAATACAACGAAACTAACTGTAGTTTTTGGAAATAATTTTACTGCGTTTTCGAATTAATTTCATTTTCCAGATTTTTTGCAGACTAAAGTAAATTTTTTCGTGAGGCATCGCCCACATAATTCGATTCCACTATAAAATAGCTGGGGACCCTTTTTTAATTATTACGAAACCGCTCTTCGTTATAAAGAAATTAGCTAAAATATATGCGCAACCTGGATTTTGCCTACTTTTTCCAAATTTGGCAAGCCACCACTTTAGCTGAGAAGCAGCAATCGGGACAACTAAAAAAGGGTCCCTGGGTATTTTAGTGTAAAACACGTCCAGTAAGTGGCAACCATCTAGCTTACATAGTAAATGCTCCACAATCGCTGGAAAAAATTTGGTCATGTTTTTGCAAAAACTATATACATTTTCTATGATAGCAGCGTATGTGGTAGCAGGTAGAAGATTATAATGTCACGAATAATTGGTCTCGACGAGACCTAAAAATTGACACCCGTAGTTTAATTTTACGGCTTGCGTAGCGCAAGAAATGACGAATTATTTGATTTCTGCAAAAATTTACAAGTTTTCAACGCCAAAATAGGAAAATCGACTATGTCTCACGATAGCGAAAAGCTAAAAAGGTACTTCAAAAAGCAAAAATGTAGAGCTCAACAAGATCTTTCGAATGAATATAATCATAGCTGTACAGCAACTGCCTAACTGTCAAAAATTGACAAAAACCACCCTGAACGGAGATGTCAAATTTTTGAAGCGGGATTGCGCGGAGGATGTTAGAATGCTAAAAGAACTTATTTTGGAAAGTTTCTTCAAATTTCATCTTGACTTGAACCGTCAATCAACAATATGTGCCCAAAAGGAATCACCACCTTAAGTCCATAAATTAATTGAAAATTGGAAAATTTTTTTAAATTTTACCTCGAACTCTTGTAAACATCTTCGACACTTTTTGGCGACCGCCGAAAAGGCAGAGGACACTAAAAATGCCAACTCCAGAGCTCCGGCGGGCAGAAACCTTCACTTCATGTACTGGCTTATTTTTACTTGGGGGCCCCCCACTCGGCAACCTCCCCTCTCGGCAACCTCCCCCCTCATATAAGCCCCTCCCCCATAGATTTTGCCCTCCCCCCATAAGCCAAAAAATTGCCAGATTTCACCATTTTCACCCTAAATTTTCAAAAAATTTTCCTGGCGTCGCCGGAATTTTAACAAAATTTTCGCTATTTTAGCGTAAAAAACACCTAAAATTAGGCACTTTATGCGATTTTTGGCAATTTTTACACAAAAAACGTAAAAATTTGCAAATTTTTTTCAAACGTTAGCCCGTCCCTACTTTTGGTGAGCCCCCCCCCCCATCGATTGGGGAGGGGGGCAACTTTGAGCCCCCCCCATAAATTTTGGCCTAAGAATAAGACAGCAATGTGTAATATAACTCCTTATATCACTATACGTAATATTAATCATGAATACAGTCTATGCACACATATATATTATCCAGTCTTATATTCTTCCTGAATGGCCAACTTTTCCTATTTAAATTATTTAAATTTCAGGAATTTGCCTACATGAAGGCACTTCACGAGAGAGGATTTTCTGTGCCCAAACCTCTGGAGTTGAATCGTCATTGTGTTGTGATGGGATTAATCCATGGTAATCCGCTGTGTCAGATCAGAGAATTGGCTGACCCTGCTCATTTGCTTTCACAGCTGCTTGGAATCATAGTTCGTTTAGCTCAGCATGGATTGGTCCACGGGGATTTTAATGAATTCAATATTGTTATCAATGAGAATGACCAACCAGTCAGTTTTTAATGAAGTTTTGTTCAAATTATTGGTTATAATTCTGCATAGTTGTCAGATCAGGGTTTTTCAAAACGGCCGGTATTATTATTACTGGACAAACTTAAGATAGAGGATGAGTGGTCAAAACTAAATTTTGTTGTGCTTATTTTAACATTGCCGCAATTCGCAGTTTGCACAAATTTTTTTATACAGGGGACGGTAGCGTAGGTAGAAAAACGATTTTACGATTTTATGATTTATTTTCCAAAATCATCATTTTTGGGGACTGCTCCACCCCAGACGACGTATCTATGGGGCTCTGTTCTGCTGAATCCTTATTTGATTAACGTGACTTCACTTCCCTCAGCGTTTTGCACAATTTGTAAAATCTATTGATATTTAAGTTAATTGATAAGTTACTACTTAGCAGCCAGTCGCCGGCCGGCCGGCGGCCGGTGGTCCCGTAGACCGGCCGGTGGTCGTCCGGCCGGCCGGCAACCGGCCTGGCGCAGTTTGCGGTGCAGCTATTATGACTGCTAATATATTACTTCTAGGGTGTTATATTGCGTTATATGGTGTAAGGGTGTTATTGTTATATATAAACATGCGAATTTATCAAAACTTAAAAAACCTTTTTCAGACAATAAATTTTTTGTAAGTATTTCCTATTGTCTGCTCTCATTGTGCCAAAGAGTACGTAGCTGTTTTCATTCAGCCAAACAGCCTGGGATTGTTTAGAGTGGGGATGAGTGGGAGTGACCCTTCGTTTTTGGGTCCGCTCCCAACTCGTTCCTCATTAGGTGCACAAAAGATGCTAACTTTTAAGGAATTTTGGGAAAAATTTTCGAAAATTCCCGGGCTCGCTTGTGCGTTGGCTTCTGCCAATTTCGCGGGCCGGGTTTGGGCCAACCAACCTCCTCGGACCGGGATTCGAACCGGGCCAGTGCGGGCGGAAGCCCGAGGCCCCCTTCACGGCCTGAACCCGAAGCCCGATTCACGGCCAGAAGAGCCCGAACGGTCCGAGTGGCCCGAGCACAGTCCGAACGGCTCGAGTACAGCCCACAGCTGCGGAGAGGTCCAAAATTCTCTCAAATCACATCCGGTTTATTCGAACAGCTTTGTTAATATGATGCATCGGTATACCCAAAAATGAACCTTCATGGCTCAAAATTAGCTGTAATTTAAGTTCAGCATCAACTATTGTTGTAAGCTTTGCATTTCGTAATCTTCAGATAATAGCTTGAGCACAAATTTGCAACCACACACATGAGCTTGTAAAGCTTCTTGCAGATTTTTGGAAAAGTAATGAATCGTTCAAAAAAAGATTGAAAAATTAATCGTTGGAAAACACTTATATATACAGCCTATATTTAGCAGCTTTACACACACAATTGATGTTAAAAAAGTGGGGAGTTTGCAAAACTTTACTCGTTAGCTTTTTGCACCAAACCAGGGTTTATCTACCGCCGCAGGCAGAGAAACTAGTATATGCCTTTTGAAATTTACAAATGTTTGTTTGGAGACAATTTGTCGCTAACTTTATAAAACCTTAACTTTTGCAGATAGCATTTTAAGCCATACTTCTACATATATTTCGCTTCAGATGTATCGATATGTTAATTTCAGATATGTCAAGCGCCAAAAAAGACAATAGTGTGTCGACAAAAAGGCAAAAAATGCAAAAAGGCAAAAAAACAACAAGAAATCAATCTATATTTTTCAGCAAAGACAAACTACTCAAGTAGCCCGAAAAGCCCGACAGGCCCGAGTCGGGTCGGGCTCAAAAGAAATTCGGGCGGGCCGAACCCGATCCCGGAGCCCGCTTGACGGCCCTTGCACAACCCTACTTGTACGTATGCCTGCAGAAAAGGATTGAAATCCAGCAAGCTTTGGTTTCCTCCATTTTAGAATCATTTATTTTTTAGTCACCTCCCCCTTTTTAAGAGCAGCAGTTTCAGTCAAATTTATTTTTTCAGTCACGATCCCAAATTTTATGAACGCTTTTCATTGTAGCAAAGCAACACATTGTGTATAACAAAGGTTTTGGTACTTAGTGTTGCCAAGTTAGTTAGAGAAAAATCCGGGCCAGGCCCGGCCGGGCCGTTCCTAGTCCTATTCCTATTCCTTCCCGAAATAGGCCGGAGGCCCGGCCGGGATTTCGGGCCCGAGGCCGGCCCGGATGTTGGGCCCGAGGCCGGCCCGGATGTTGGGCCCGAAACCGGCCCGAATGGTCAAAATTAGTAAAAATGAATTTCGATGTGGTTTTTAGCGGATAATAAACATGAGTGGTATAAAATAAATGTAAAATAACTTAATGTGGAAAAACAATAAATTGCCTTAAAAGCAATGCCTCTGAATCTAAAATAGAACTTTATTGTATATACGTACATACTTGAAAATTCTCCTGCTTGTCTCTTGGATTTTTATAAACGTATTCTGAATAAAGTATATATAAACTAATAGGTAAAATAAATTAGTTCGTCACTCACCAATCTCATATATGCTTGAAAACATTTGAATGAAACCCATTTCGGTTATTCAAGAACGGAATCGAGCTCTGCGGAGTAAAAGTGTCAAAACAGCAATGATACTAGTTTTTAATCGATATATACGTGATATAAATTATTCAGTACATTAATATTTTTCAATTCAATTGAAGTGGAAAGCTTCTAGTTTGAAGGATTCTCAGCAAAAATTTAGTGTTTTCTATCCATTTATATCAATTTTTCCTTTGGCCCGGAAACGGCCCGGGAAAAAATCCGGGCCTGTTTCGGGCCGGGCCCGAATAAAATCCGGGCCGGTCCCGGGCCGGGCTCGGGCCAGGCCCGGGCCCGAAACAGGCCCGGATGACAAGACTTTTGGTACTGTATTCGTAAATTATAGTTGTCTTCGTATTTGCCTTGATAAAATGAAAACAATTTCAAGTTTTGCTAATGTTATAAAGTGTTTATTTGTTTAAGGTGTTCATTGATTTGCCTCAGATGATATCTACATCTCATCCCAATGCGGAGGATCAGTTTAATAGGGATATCCAGGGTCTGTTAGACTTTTTTCGCAAACGCTTTCACTGCGACATCGACACAGCTGTGATGGGGATTCCTGCATTTGAGGACATTGTAAAAGAATCGGATCTGGATGTGGAGGTCTCCGCTAGTGGAGCTGTTCAAGACCTTGAGGATGAAAATTTCCCCGTTGACGAGACGGATTTCTCTGATTCAGTCTCCACCTCTGATGGCGATGATGTTGAGAACGAAGAAGAAGAAGAAGAAGAAGCAACAAATGTAAGGGAACTTGGCGATGCTAAACAGAAGTCTGAGCCAACTAAGCCCGAAGGCGGCAAATCTACATGTGCTGATGACAGCAGGATTCAAAATTGGCTGAATCTGGGCATTCTTGTAGAGGACGGGAGGACAGTTGAAAGAGACAACAGTGATTCTGATGCACCACCAGAGTTGGTTTCTGGAGAAATAAATGACGCTTGTAGTGGTAGCACAGTCAGCGTTAGAACTGGAGTAACTAGCCTGGCTACTATAGCACCTGAAATGATCAAAGACAGAATTAGAAAACAGAAACTTCAGGCTGACAAACGGAACCTTCGAAAGAACCTTAAGCATAAGGGAGAAGCTGTGGCCATTAGGCGCAACCGTAAAGATAATGCCCATCTTGTTCATGAATACAAAGGATGGGACTTTTGACTTAATTTTTGCCGTTTGTTGGGCAGCAATTTATAATTTGATTTTTGATTTAATAAAGTTTATCTGGTTGTGTTTAATTTTATAGAGGATAGTAATTCTCGGGATCTAGAGTACGTAGTATAAGTGGCAGCTGCAGGTACAGGCTCTGTTTGTTGACAGCTGACCCCCCGCAAAGATGTACAATAATATGTTCACTTCAAAAAATTCTTCTGTACTCCTGGCTTTTCCCTAGACAAAAATTTCGGGGGGGTGGGGTCCCCCCAGGTCTGGAGGGGGGCTCAGATTTCTGGGGGGGGGGGGGAAAAATGTATAAAAATAGCTATTTTTGCTGCTGGTCTAAAAAATTGACTATTTTTAACTTAAATTTAAGCTTAAAATAGCTAAAAAATGCTTAACAATGGGTAAAAATCCGGCGAAGCCGGAAAAATTTTCGGGCCTTGTCTCGTTTACCCCCCCCCCCCCAGTACTCAAAATCCTTAAAACTTGTCCAAATGAGCTAAAATTTGGTGTGGGTATCTTTTCGACCACGCTGAGTTCAAATCGCAAAATTTTTCGATTTCGCGAAATTCGAAATTTTTCGATTTCTAAGGGGGGACCAAGGGAAACCGAAAAATTTTTTGTCTTCGATTTTGCTGAAAAGATGTATATAGGAGTTTTCAGGGTCGTAGAACACGAATCTGAAGTCCGTTTTCCGATTCAGCTTTCCGTTCGCTCAGTATAAGCTAAAGCTTTAAGCTTAAGATGTAAGCTTATACTGAGCGAACGGAAAGCTGAATCGAACAACGGACTTCAGATTCGTGTTCTACGACCCTGAAAACCCCTATATACATCTTTTCAGCAAAATCGAAGACAAAAAATTCTCGGTTTCCCTTGGTCCCCCCTTAGAAATCGAAAAATTTCGAATTTCGCGAAATCGAAAAATTTTGCGATATTTGAACTCAGCGTGGTCGAAAACATACCCACACCAAATTTTAGCTCATTTGGTCAAGTTTTAAGGATTTTGAGTACTGGGGGGGGGTAAACGAGACAAGACCCAAATTTTCAAAAGTCCCTCAAAACCCTATTTTTCCGGGCACTTTAGGGTGGGGGGGGGGAGGCCCGAATCCTGGGGGGGGCAACCCACCCCCGTAGGAGAAAGCCAGTACTCTTGTTGGAGGACGCGGCACGCTTGACCCACTTGACGGGATGGAATGCAACCTCTCCAGGGCAATATTCCATTTTCTTGCAATCTAGGGAAGGGATTTTTTGGAAATCTAAACAATTTTCATATATAACATTTCTGTCTCATCTCAAATTATCTGATACATTATTCAAATTATCTGATACATTATTCAAACTAGTCCCGTGCTCTAGAATTTGAAGTTTTCGAAATTATAAAGTACGTATAACCAAGCTAGGTTTTGATGTCTCAACTTAAGGACACATAAATAGTTGTGTGATAATGTGTGTATAATAGCTCTGATTTTTCGCTAAATCGATTTTTGAGGAACCGAACTGTGCGCCTGTCTAGGGTTGTTAATTTACATTTAAAAAAGTAAGTTTTTTACACCTGTTTTTAACACTGTAAAAAATGTTAAAATGTGTAAAAATATGTAAAAAATGTTTCAGCCCTAAATTCATCTGTGAACTAGTGTTTGAGGCCGGCCGGTGTCGTGAAATATTTGGTCCCCCTAAATATTCGTTCCCCTCTCGGAGCGATAGGCTGAAATATTTGTTCCCCTTGAAATATTTGGTCCCCCAATAGGCTGAAATATTTGTTCCCCCCTGAATAATTGCTTCATTGAAATATTTGGCCCCCCGACTCAAAGCACTCCAAAAGCACATAAGCACAAAGCACTTCATCGTGAACCGGGCTTAGTGTTAGGAGTGAAAATTCTTCCTATGATCCAATTAATTGATCCACACATCTCCCTACAACCTAATTGGCTGAATCATTGCAGCATTTGTGATAATGAACTATGTACTGACTTGGGGAGGTTTGCACTAGTGGTTGAGGCCCGCCGATGTTTCACCGGCTGGCCGCCGGCTGGAGAGTCGCGGCCGTCCCGACCGGACCCGACTGCCGGCCGGTCGGCTACCGGCCTGGAGCAGTTTGCGAAGCAGCTATTATGACTGCTAAGATCTTAATTTTCGGGTGTATATTACAAAAATGTAGTTGCACGTACTACGTGTACACTGATTGCACAAACCATACAACCAGATTTGGAGTTCATTTTAAGCTTAGTTGCTCAAATTGTAAATTTCTGGCTGTTGATTTGCATCCCGACCAGTGGTGTCGTATAATATTTTTCCCCCCGTGATATTTTTCCCCCCTATAGGGTATAATATTTTTCCCCCCGTGATATTTTCCCCCCTTTCAGCTATAATATTTTTCCCCCCTCTAAATGAAACCCAGCTATGTGTTGCAGCAAATTTAATAGGGTCAAAGCAGCAACTCTGTTGAAATGTTGGTAAGTTGCAAGTAAAATGCTGAAACAATTTTACAAGTTAATTTTAGTTATTATTTAATTGTTTAATTAATGTTAATTTGTACGTTAAAAAGAAATTATTTTTGCACTTGTTTTTAACACTGTTGAAAAACTGTAAAAAACTGGTAATTTTTGATTAGTTTGTTAGTAATTGTTTTGTTAATAAATTAATTTTCCAACTATTAATAACTGTAAAAATGGTTTTAAATTTTTTGCTTTCTTATTGTTTGGAAATCAAATTTTAACAGTTTTTACGAGCTGTAAAATTTCGGATCTTTAACAGACTTTTTGCAGTTTTTACAAAAGTTTTGTAAAATCAGCAACGCTTTTTTAATATTTTAGTGCATTTTTACAGCACTGTTTCTTATTTTTCACACTTGTCCCCGTTGAATATTCATGAAATTTCCCTCACCGCAAATTATAAACAACTGTTGTTTTTAGTAAGGCTGTATCCTTGAAACTTCTGATTTTTTGAAGATGGAATATTTTGATCCTTCCAGCCAAAAAATCTTAAAATATAGCTTTCTATTTGTTCCGAACCAAAATGAAATTTTCTTTTTAGTTTATTTTTCTAGTTGTTTTCAAACACTGTTAATCACATCGCAGGATGATCCTTAGTAATTTACAATTGTTAAACTTTCTCCAAATAAATTTAAATTTTTAAGGATCATCCTGTACTATAAGTTATGAACGGTATATTACAAAAATTACAATGTGAAGTTTAATTAAGGAAATAATAAAATTCTACTTCAGCGGCTACTAAATTTGTAAAAACTTTTGTAAAAACTGCAAAAAGTCTGTTAAAGATCCGAAATTTTACAGCTCGTAAAAACTGTAAAACCTTGATTTCCAAACAATAAGAAAAGCAAAAAATTTAAAACCATTTTTACAGTTATTAATAGTTGCAAAATTAATTTACTAACAAAACAATTACTAACAAACTAATCAAAAATTACCAGTTTTTTACATTTTTCAACAATGTTAAAAACAAGTGCAAAAATAATTTCTTTTTAACGTACAAATTAACATTAATTAAACAATTAAATAATAACTAAAATTAACTTGTAAAATTGTTTTCAGCATTTTACTTGCAACTTACCAACATTTCAACAGAGTTGCTGCTTTGACCCTGTTAAATTTGCTGCATCACATAGCTGGGTTTCATTTAGAGGGGGGAAAAATATTATGGCTGAAAGGGGGGAAAAATATCACGGGGGGAAAAATATTATACCCGATAGGGGGGAAAGATATCACGGGGGGAAAAATATTATACGACACCGGCCGGTCGCCGGCGGCTATCCGGCGAGCGAAAGTCGTCGGCCGGTGGCTAACATCGTCGGCCGGCCTCAAACACTAGTTTGCACTTGCTGTACAAGTCTTCAAAATTGAAGATTGGCTGATCAATTTCAATCAACAATCAATTAACTGGTTCAAATTTTGAAAATTTGATAGAAGTTTGATAAGAATTTTGTCAGTTTCTCATTAGTCAACCTTCTACTAATGTGCTTGTCTGTTCAGATTTTTCGAAAAAACTAATCAACAGTGTATAACACTAATTACAAGTTCTTTTTGCAGCCACCTCACCGCAGTCGGTGCTCCGGTTAGGGGTAGTGCCAGCTTAGAACGTATGCATTTTTGAGGGAAGGGGGATGCTGACACTGAATAATTGCCATAGCAATTAAGGTGTTCTACAAGGCTGTCAGTACTACGTCCACCGTAATGGAGGTGCTGTGGTAGCTCCACCAAGCAGGCGGCCACCCCTTGACAATCTCGGTAAATTGCCCAGGAGGGATATTTGAAATACGGTGCTACAGCTTATTTTTTGTTCAAGCTCTAGACTTGACATGATCCTCCACTTGTAGCGCAGTAAGAAACCACTGCGCTACGGGAGGTTCTAATTACAAGTTGAATGGCTTTATGCATAAACATATTCGTTAAATGAAGCGATTATGAACTTATTATAGTTGTTTAAATTTGTATTCAAGTGTCAGCCGATGTGGAATAAGATGGGATTAAATTTGATTTTCCGTAAGCAAGTGGGATGGGATGGGATTGAAAGAAAAAACTTTGAGTGACATGTGATGGGATGACCCTTCGAAAAAAATCTCATTCGTCAACTCTACCCCTGACCCGGTGACCCGGTGACCTGATATTTTCGAAATTTCAGGTTCAAACTTGGAAATACCATAAAGCGTATATTTGTGGTTCGGTGAGTGCTCCTTTATTTTTGCGATTTTTTGACGTCTAAAATATCAGTTTTTAGTAAGGTTTATTTAATTTAAGTTTAAATTAAAAATAATTGCTTTCCTTAAAGAAACTTTGGCAAATAAAAGTAGTAAGTAAACCGGAAAAACCATAACTGATTTCAATTATTTCAAGACAATTTCGCGCCAGAACTATATTACAAATTGTTGAACCGGTTTGGGGAGGAACTGCCAAAGTTAGCACATCATCTGATTTTAATTATAGTGCTTAACATAATTACCATGGATGTTTCTTACTGTAATAAGAATACATAATTTAGTTTTAACTGAGGACTTTACTCTTCTGAGAGGAGATTCTTTAGAATTAGTCTTGCTTATATACCGAGAATTTTAACAAACCAAAATCAGCGAGTCTTTAAGGATGTGTAATGTTACGGATGAAGTAAAAGCC
>JASAND010019883.1:0-10129 GCA_030248195.1 Trissonchulus latispiculum | reverse complement strand
GCTCGGAACCTGGTACAAATGTTTGGTGTAAAATGTGAACATCATCTTATGTCGTGACGGCCCACTTTGTCTCAGGATAGTCAACAGCAGAAATTTTGGATGTTTGCTGAAACAAAGGGAGGATGGCACTGGTCAATTCGAAGTGAAACACCCGAATATCGGCGGAGGTGCAATGTGTGGTTATGGGGCCAATTGCATAAAAGTTAGCGGATTTACTAGTGCCAAGAGTACATAATACTATGGTTTGCTATCCCAATGCCTATCACTCTTTTACCTACGCCCATTCAAAACTCAAGATCGCTCTTCTACCTAGGTTTATTAGTCAAAACTCAGAGTCCCTCATTTACCTACAAATTAATCCTCCAAAACTAAGAATCCCTCTTCTACCTACAAATTAATCTTTCAAAACCAAGAATCACTCATTTGCCTACACTACCGTAATCCCTTTAATAACTGCGAATCGTTTGAGTTTTTGACCAATAACTTTAAAATTTTGCGTGGATGCATATTGGAGGCCGATGAATTCAAAAATTCAAAAAGTAAGGGGGCCATTGGGAACCGAGAAGCTTTTGAAAAAATTTTGCTGAAAACTTGCATATAGGGGTTTTCATGGGCGCGGAGCATTAATCTGAAATAGGTTCTTCGCGTCAGCTTTTCGTTAGCTTTGTATATATACGCTGATGTTTAAGGTGCTGGTTTCCTTTCGGGTATTTTTGAATCCTACGGCTTTAATCCTCTGCGCAAAGGGCTAAAGCTTACGAAATAACCTATTTCCGTGCTCTTTAACATTTTAGGACCAGTCCCGTATTCTTAGGCCAAAAGATAAGAAAGTTTTGGTTTTTGGCCTTAAGCTCCCCATAGGTAGACCAGACACGGGAGTGGTTAGTATGGCTGGAAAGAGGACTCGAAAATGAACATTTTTGCTCTTACAACCTTTGAGCTATCTTCAGTGGTTAAGTCAGTATAAGCAAAAACTGTTTTAGGGTCAAAAAATGGCCATTTTCGAGGAAATCAGTTTTTTCAAAATTACTGCCACATGTTAAGGACAAAATTGCTTAGTTATACTCAATCGATACATCGTCCAAATGCACATTTTATGAATGCCTATTAGCCGGACTTTATTGCTTTAGGCTACAGATTTGGCCGAAAAACCACTTTGGCAAAACTGCGATTATTTTGTTTCGAACATCGATTTCTCAAAAACTACTCGACGGATTCCGGAGATTTTCGGCAGAATCGAAATTCGCACTTCTGCGGAGGGACGTTTTTCTTGGTTTGGGCTAAAACTTATTGAGTAGCAAGAAAACTCAATGCGAAGTTGCGAAATTTTGTGTTACTGTGCATTTGGCCGATTTTCGGGACCGTTAAGACCTGCTGAGCCAAATCCAAAAAAAACGTCCCTCGGCCCATATGTCCTTCATATCGTGGCACAAAAAGAACTTTTGGCCGATTCTTCAATTTTGAGAAATCGATGTTCAAAAACTTTTTGTCTATATTCATCCTGTTGGACGTCAGCATGTCAGAAAATTTCTGTTATTTTTTGCTAATTTTGTCAGTTCTGTAAGCACATGTGAATGTACAGATAATAAGCTTTAAAACGATGTATAAAGCTCTTTGCAACTCCCAAAATTGCGAAAGTTATAGCGTTTTAAAAAACACCACAAAAGCACTGCACAAAAGGATACCACCACCTTAAGCTTAACACTTTACCTTACCAAACTAAAACTCTTAAAACTTTCATAAAATTTTAAGATTTTGAATTGGGGAAAGCGCAAAAGATCCATCACTGTAGTACTTACAATGTGTTATATACAGTCTACATAAAGTTACTAACTAAAGTCTGGTACAAAAACGTAGTAGTCATTTCTCCTGAATATGCAAGCTAAAAATTTCTTATTTTAGCAAAAGTTTCCCAGACAACAGAGATAAACAGGTAAACCGATAAACAGATAAACCGATGTTTTCAAATTTTTGAAGTTTTCAAAATTTTGGATTTCAAAATTTTCCTTTCATCACGAGGTTTCTGAAAATGGATAATGTTTTGGTTATCTGATGAAAATCAAATGCAGTTTTAATCACAGTTTTCTACGCACATTTTTGTGTATGGCTTTAGTATAATTGCTTGTAAATATTGTAGACAGATGTAAAGAAGATTACGGTAGTGTAGGCAAATGAGTGATTCTTAGTTTTGAAAGATTAATTTGTAGGTAGAAGAGGGATTCTTAGTTTTGGAGGATTAATTTGTAGATAAATGAGTGATTTTCAGTTTTGCAGTGTGGGCAAATGAGTGGAACCGAGTTTTGTTATCCATTTGTTATCCAACAGCCATTTGCGTGCAGAGGATGTGTCAAGCTGATAATACATAGAGTATGCCAGTTTTCATACTCTTATGTATTATGTACTCTTGCTAGTGCGGATGTACTTGTACTAGTATACTAGTTACTATAGTGCGGACTTCAAGTGTTGCATAAAGGCTTTTCAGCAACTAGCCTGACTAGTGGAGAATCTAATTGTTGCAGTTGCAAGTTTACAAGTAACTGTACACGTTTATGGATTCCTGCCGTTGTTTTGTTTGCCTTACTTACAATTTTAATTCTTAATCTCGTCTGATTGAATCAATGTATCGACGGCACTGATTTTTAACTAATATAGTCAGAAAAATATCTTTAGCAACGGCAATTTTGTATAACGCTAAGCAACACCGACTTTTAGATTCTGTTCTAATCCGTTTTGAATTTTGAATAAAACTTTGGATGCGGCGCGTAGCAATACCCGGGGATTTCAGTGCGGAAAGAAATTGGTTGTATAGCTCTGAGAACCCACGAAAATTTAAAAGTAATGCGAGTGCTGTCGCTGTTTCGTGGGGTTGGCAATGATGACAGACAGCCGTAAAGCTCCTGTCCAAGGTAAAGCCTCTACCTCTAATTATAAAGCCAAGCTTCACCAGTTTTTTCAAGGCATTGTTGAAGCAAAAAGCACTTTTAAGCCGAACGTATGAAAGTTACAAGCAGGGTTTATAACAATAAGACTCTGTCTATCTTATGTCGTCCAACCGAGCAATTTCGTAGGGGAGGAGGTTGGTATTTCATACCTCCGAAAATATGTTGATCAAAACAAATTTGGTATCGGAGCATTTGTACATTTCTGATCGATCTGCAGTAAACTTTTAAAAATTTAGAAATCTATAGGATATTTCCAAAGGGAAATCAAAATATTTTTTGTCTTTAATTTTGCAAAAAGCTGCATACAATGGTTTTCAGGGTTGCTGAATACGAATCTGAAAACTGTTTTCCTATCCAGCGTTTTCGTTAGCTACAACCTGAAGTAGCTTAATCAGTGATCTGAAGTTAACAAAACGCTGGATTGAAAAACATTTTCAGACATTCTGTTCAGCTACCATGAAAACTCCTGTATGGAACTTTGAAGACAAAATTTCTAGGTGTTGCTTACAAAGTCACCAAGTTTGGCATGTGCGTCAGCCGTAGTAGCAGCGACAATTTTAAGCAGTATGCAAGCTTTTGCACTATGAGCCAAAATTTGAAATTCGTGGGAGGAGGTATGACAAACATCAAATGGGAATCTTATTATTAATGCAAAATAATGAGAGAATCTTCTCACCAAAACCCAGACTGGGGCGATCGCTTTGCTGTAACAATATGTATGTAACGGGGCTAGTACCTGATTCTACATACAAGCACCGTTACCACACCCGAATACCAGCGGATGCGGACACCGTAGCACAAATAGACAACGATGCGACTACAGGAGACGGTCGGAACAGCCTCGCCAGACAATAAACACGGTAATGACCTGCCCTAAGTGAAGAGATGCCTCCTCACTCTCACTATATTTGGATTCGAACAGGAATTACCTACCTAGTAGGAGCTCAGTAGACTTAGCCTAATTAAGATAGTAGCAACAATAGATATAGAAATAACAACAATATTATACAAAGATAATAAAAGAAGTTATGGGCTGAACCCTCAGTTATACAGAACAATCACACCAAGTAACTTACAGTAAATTGGAGCACCCAACGTACCAGCAAAGCTCTGGGGAAAGCTTTGGGGGAGAAATATGCAGAGGGTAAATACAGAGCAATAAGGGGGAGAATAGCGTAAATAGACGAGAGTACACGACGGCAGAAAATACTAAGACTGAAGGAGGAAGCGAGTGTTGGGTTGAACCCTCCCACGAGTGCCCCCTAGTAGTAAATTTCCCCCAATGACGTAGCTCCCCGTATAGTAAGGGGGGACCCACCCAATCCCAAACATACACGTTGGGGGAGATACGTGACTTGCAAAGTAATCCCAGTCCCTTTGAATGATGTTAGACAAAGCCAAGCGGGTAGCTAACTTAGCTACAGCCGCCAGCAACGGAAAGGTTGACCATGTCCAACCTTGATCCGTTACATATATACTGAAATTGGTCAGTAAATACGGTATTTACTGACTACTAAATCATTCAGCAACAGCTTCCTGACTTTATTGCCAAAAAGTTTGCAAAATATTTAGTTGTTGAAAAATAATCTCTTTTAAAATAACATTGTTTTCGTCCATTTCTCTATTTCTGTCTCCGTTTCCCCGTTAGTCCGCTTCTCTGCCTGTCACTTTCTACGTTTCTCCGTTTCTCCGTCGTCTAACGTAGCTCTCAACCTATGTAAACAATAGAAAGTTAAAGCTCCGTTCAAGCATGAACCGGGAAGACGGAGAAATTGTCCGTTTCTGCGTTGCTCCGTCGGTGTCAAAATCCTCTTCAAGGCGTTGAACGCCTGTTATCTAGCTTCGGTTCACTCGAAGACGGCATCCTTCTTGAGGTGGTGATTCCTTTTGGGCACATATTATTGGTTGACGGTATAAATCAAGATGAAACGTGGTGAAACTTTCCAAAATAAGTTCTCTTTGCATTCTAACTTCCTCATTGCAATCCCGCTTCAAAACTTCGACTTTCTCGTTCAGGACCATTTTTTGCCGATTTTGACACTTAGACAGTATGATAGACATAGACATAGCTATGATTATATTCAGTCGAAACATCTTATTGAGCTCTACATGTTTACTTTTTGAAGCACCTTTCTAGCTTCTCTCTATAATGACATATAGCTGGTTTTTTTTATTTTGGCGTTGAAAACTTGTCATTTTTGCAGAAATCAAATAATCCGCTATTTCTTGACTTACGCAAGCTGTAAAACTAAACTAAAGATGTCAATTTGAAGGTCTCGCTGAGGCCGATTATTCGTGGCATTGTAATCTTCGAAATGTTATCCCATGCGCTGCTAGCATAAAAAACTGTAGTTTTTGCAGAAACATGACCAAATTTTTTCCAGTGCTTGTGGAGCATTTACTATGCAAGCTAGAGGGTTGCCACTTACTAGACGTGCTTTACACAAAAATACCCAGGGACCCTTTTTTGTTACCCCGATTGCTGCTTTCTAGCTAAAGTGGTCGCTTGCCAAAGTTGGGAAAAGTAGGCAAAATCCAGGTTGAGCTTACATTTAGCTAATTTCTATATAACGAAGGGAGGTTTCATAATAATTAAAAAGGGTCCCCAGCTATTTGATAGTGGAATCGAATGATGTGACCAACGCCTCACGAAAGATTTACTTTAGTCTGCAAACAATCAGGAAAATTAAATTACTTCGAAAATGCAGTAAAATAATTTGCGAGAATAAAGTTAGTTTCGTTGTATTCATTGGAAAGAGAAAATATTAAGTTCCATTTCGGTATAAAAATATAAAACAGTAAAGTATAAAACACTATATATAGTAAAAATGGTATTTTCTTCAAACTTTCCATCTTTACACATAAATAGCATTTTTACTGAAACTCATTCAGCAAGTTAGCTTTTTCTTTAATTCTGCTATCAGCAAAACTCATTTCAGTTAAAACCTGTGGTAACATTGAAATAACTTGTAACGTTATTTGTTATCTAAACTGACTTATTTCAGTTCTGAAGGTTCATGTGTACCCTTTTGCAGAAATTGTGTAATTTTGGATGATCTCTTGTTTGACCTTAAATATGACGTCGGCATCAGACATGAGCAGGAGGGGGGTTTTGGGGGTGGGGGGGGGGGTGAACTGGCGGCCGAACTTCGTCGAAAAACCGGATATTTCCAGCTTGTTGGCCAGAAAATGTAATAAACCGGATTCTGGGGGGGGGGGGTGTGTGTGGGATCCCTCTGGGGGGAGTGAACTCCTAGTATGGGGAGGGTGAAACCCCCAATCCCCGCCCCCCCTGTATGGTCGGCATGCTCCTTGTGTCCCTAGCCGCACGCACAGACAAAGGTGTTTATGTAAAATACAGAATTTACTAGAAAATACAGTATTTGCTGGACGAGTTTCAGTAAGATTTGTATTTACGTGTAAAGATATGAAGTTTAACGAAAATACCATTTTTACCCAAAAAAGTTTAAACAGTATTTACTGAATACATAAACTATTACGACACATCCATTCTTCGGTGTGTCCGTCACCTAAATTTCCACCACACAACTAGTGAAACTATTTCTACACCTGCATCACTCTTGCTACCCGCCCCTACTATATGCTGCACCAATATCAGCTTAGCTTGCAATACATTATGTTAAGATTGATACATTAATACATTAATATATATTAATACGTTGCTGTTCAATGCAAATTTCTTTGAAATGAGCGTACACGTTTTGGGGGGGGGTCGGCCGATGGCGAACAGAGCATGTACCTAGAGCTGATAACAGAGAGCTTGCCTGCTGTCACACTCTGATATATTATGTACTCTTGGTAATAGTAAATTATATGTTGCATATTATAGCTCAAATAGTAAACAGAAAATAGTCCGTGACCAGGACAAATTCCAATACAAAATATCTTCAGCTGATGACAGTCAAATATCGGTTCAAAATATTCAGTTTCTTCAAACTTTTTAGTATTCTTTCAGATTTGTTTCGTTTGAGAGCACTTATTGCTTTTGAACAAAAGCAGTACTTATTCCTTATTCTTTGTTGACACTCCTGTACAGCCATCAAAACGCATTAGGCAGGTAGGCATCTTTTCGCGCCAAATTAGAAGCAGCAACGTCGCTCGTTTGAAAGCCCGCCTGTATCGGCCAGTTTTCCCACTAAGAAAGATAGACGGAACGTCATCGGCGTCGCTAATTCGATCTTCAATTAATTTGATAGGGTGGTGGTGGGTAGTTGTGTCGCTACAAGTACGGTCGATAACCCAACAGGGCACCCCTTCCTCATTCAGTTCATGTGTTATCTGAAAACTCAGCAAAGTTATCCAGGATATTCTTACCATCATAGCTACGCTTAGCAAAAGACTTGAAGAATAGGGCGATGTGACTGTAGCGTGGCTAGCAAAAGTAATTAACTGTGGACTCGTCCAAGCAAAGGTTTCCGTTGCAACATTTGGTACGAAAGCTATTATCGCTCAGAAAAATCCGAAACGATTTATCAGCGACCATTCATGTCCAAATAACCTATATAGTAGTCGCGGCGGCCGAACTTCGTCGAAAAACCGGATATTTCCAGCTTGTTGGCCAGAAAATGTAATAAACCGGATTCTGGGGGGGGGGGTGGTATCCCTCTGGGGGGAGTGAGCTCCTAGTATGGGGAGGGTGAAATCCCCAAACCCTGTATGGTCGGCATGCTCCTTGTGTTCCTAGCCGCAGGCACAGACAAAGGTGTTTATGTAAAATACAGAATTTACTAGAAAATACAGTATTTGCTGGACGAGTTTCAGTAAGATTTGTATTTACGTGTAAAGATATGAAGTTTAACGAAAATACCATTTTTTACCCAAAAAATTTTAAACAGTATTTACTGAATACATAAACTATTACGACACATCCATTCTTCGGTGTGTCCGTCACCTAAATTTCCACCACACAACTAGTGGAACTATTTCTACACCTGCATCACTCTTGCTACCCGCCCCTACTATATGCTGCACCAATATCAGCTTAGCTTGCAATACATTATGTTAAGATTGATACATTAATACATTAATATATATTAATACGTTGCTGTTCAATGCAAATTTCTTTGAAATGAGCGTACACGTTTTGGGGGGGGGGGTCGGCCGATGGCGAACAGAGCATGTACCTAGAGCTGATAACAGAGAGCTTGCCTGCTGTCACACTCTGATATATTATGTACTCTTGGTAATAGTAAATTATATGTTGCATATTATAGCTCAAATAGTAAACAGAAAATAGTCCGTGACCAGGACAAATTCCAATACAAAATATCTTCAGCTGATGACAGTCAAATATCGGTTCAAAATATTCAGTTTCTTCAAACTTTTTAGTATTCTTTCAGATTTGTTTCGTTTGAGAGCACTTATTGCTTTTGAACAAAAGCAGTACTTATTCCTTATTCTTTGTTGACCACTCATACTGGGTACATTCATTTTGATATGATTGTACTTGTTTTGTATCATTTATATGCTTCAATGTCTTTAACGTTAACATTACACTTTACTGTTCGCTGAAGTTTGACTTTCCACCTTGCCACTGCTACAGAGAATGCCACGAAATAGATCAACTGGGCAATAGACAGGACTGATGCTCCCGTAAACAAGGATAATATTCCGCCCAGATTACTGACGAAACTAGTTACCGTATTGACATAGTATTCTTCATTGTATTGAAAATAGCGATTACCCTTTGCCAGTACAAATCGTAATGTTTGTACTTTTCTACTACAAATGCGCGCAATCCGTTGAGACTGCATTTTCGGTGACGCTAACTTCATATTCCCAACGGTTGCACGCTGGTAAGCAGCTACTTTGGCACAATTCATACTCTTCGTCACACTGCAGGAGTTTCATTTCGTCTAAACCTTCAGTTGGTATACACAATTCCTCAACTGGTGGGTGAGGGTCTTTCTTTTTCGGATTGAACTTCCGGATAATTTAGGCAGCCGTCGCAAAATTTCTCAAAATTTTCAGGTTCATCGTTGTCGACACTATTCGGATAGTATCGAATGCAATCAAAGGCACATTTAGAGTACTGGTTGTCACAGTGCCCAGTGCAGGTAATGTCACTCATGTTGTCTGTCCGCTTGGCTTTTTCTTCCTTGCATGGATTTCCTTTTTGGTTGATCATGTTCTGATGTTGTAGCCTAATACTAATTGTGACCGAAATTTGATTCACAAAACGTATCTCATGGAATGGAAAGTCGTCAATATCATCTCCAAAGCGAAAGTAGATTATTCCTGTTGGTGGTATTATCACCGCTCGGGTTACACCCATCTTTTCTTCAGCTGACATATTGGCTCGCTTGCCTTTGTAGTCTGGACTAACCAGTTTAAGACATAGCCCATAGCTAGACATATACTGTTGAAACGTAGTTCTGGTTGAATAATTTACGGAAATTATATCTTCTGTTCGGTTGTATAGGGGTCGCAAAAGATTGTCAAAAGACTTCACGCCGTTTTCTCGCAGCTTGGCATACAGGTGCTTCTTCACCGAATCAGGGGCAGGATTGTCGTAACCTCCGCCTAAAATATTTATAAGATAATTTATTTCTGCAGTATCCAACTGCAAATTATGGGCACTGGCAGTATCTGGATCAGTCCAATCAAAAGAGCACAGAGTTAGGGTGGGAAACTGATCCAAGAAACTCGAGAATTGCTGAAGGCTGTCGGATTTTTGAAAAACTGTATCGAAGCGAGACGATTTGGTAGACGACCAGGCCGATACAGAAACACATTGTACTGAACCAAACTAGTCGGTGTCGTCTCCCATGAGCTTGTACGGTGTCTCTTATCCTATGAATGGTTAATGCATCTAGCAACTTCTTCCATGATATCCGTATAGACCCTAAATGTAGTAATCAGGCACAATGTTGTGATGGCTGCTGTAACACTCGGCAGGGTATTTACGAATGGATAATTGCTACCAAGGGATTAGTTGACGTTTTTCAAATACTTCTGAGCCACAATGACTTCTGGTTGTTGGCACAACAGAAAGGTGACATGGCACACATGTTAACGTTAGTTTTTTCATTCTAAGTGATCATGCTTCCGAATTTGTTTCTTTTACCAGTTTCAGCATAGGATTGCTCAAGGGAAAAACTTAGAAACTCTGAACTATGTACAATTAACTGCTGCAGGAGATTAGTCTGCCCCATTTATGTCTTTCA
>JASAND010019880.1:0-61443 GCA_030248195.1 Trissonchulus latispiculum | reverse complement strand
GAAACTAAGCCATTTAAAGCTTTCAGTTGGCTTCCTCATACAGCCGCTGATTGCTTCTTTTTTGAGATTTCTTGTAATATCACCAGATTTGGTAATATTTCAAACAGGAATTTGAAGGGTCTGTTGGATTATAAACGCCACAGACCCTTTTCTAGGTGGGCGAGATGGGGGACCCTGGCCCTACGGGGGAACCCTTGGAGGATGAGGTGGGCCCAGGTGCAGATTTGACTGTTAACACGGATCAGAGTGAAAATTCTAAACTGGAGCTTTTGCAAAAAACGGGGTACGTCAAAATCCCTGATGAATTCTGTTCGGAAAAAACTCCCGCTTTGGTTGAACTTTTGATGGACGGAAATGTGGTAGAGGATTTGCCCCAATTTGTCCGGAAGGCGGGACAGTTTCACCTCAAATTGGTCTACCAGGACAAGGCTCAAAGGGACAGGATGAAGGAATCCGGAGTGAAGATGGGTCAAATCCTGGTGTCTTTGGAAATACCCAGGGCGGAGGAAAGGCTGGTCCATCGGGTGTTGACGGTTTATCTGTACAATATCCCAATTTCGGACTCAGAAGCCCACGTTGCGCGGTGGCTCCAGAATTTGGGTTTGGAACCTATGGCCCGTTCAGGTGGACTCATTATAAGACCCCATCTGGGAGAAGCACCCCTATCCGGGATGGGGGAAGGTCGGTTCTTGTCAGGGCGGGATCCTCCCAGGCGGTTCCCGGTTATGCTGTCTATATACCAGAAGGTGGTGCAGAACCCCAGCGGGCCCAAATTTGGTATCCTGGGTGGGGAAAATGGTGTTGGCGGTGTTTTGGACCTGGCCACTATCAGAGGGAATGCGAAAATGAAGAGGCAATTCCAAGACCCCAGGTCAACTCAAATCCCCTGCGGGGACGACGGTGGGAGACCGTCAGGCATCCTCATCCTCCTAGGGCCTATGGCGGAGATGTCGAGGTGGAGGCAAGGGGCGGTACGGCGACCGACGAGCAGACCATGGAAAACCTGGGTAGAGCCGATTCGAGCAGGCGGCTCTCAGGCGGTGACTCGGCGAGCGGAGGACACTCGGAGAATGATTCGGAAAAGAACCCACCCATGGAAACCGGTGATGATGCGGAAAACCAGGCTGGGATATCCCAGGACGGAGCCCAGGTAGTGGATTGGGAAGCCCTAATGGAGACAAAGCGGAAACTGTACGGGGAAACCTACGGCGGGAATGTGCTCCCATTCTTCACCGCAAGGTTCCCCTACAGCAACCATCACGAGGCCCCCTTTACCTTGGATGGGGAAACCTTCCTTTCCTCGGAACATTACTACTTTTGGCGCAAAGCGAAGCTTTTTCGAAACGAGGCGGCGATGGCGAAAATCTTGGCGGCGAAGTCCCCTGCCCACGCTAAGTCCATTGGGGACCAGATCAGGGGGAAAGCGGAACTGGCCAATCAATGGGAGTCGTCGGAGCGGTACCATGCGATGTGGTGCGGGATTACGGCGAAATTCGACCAGAACATTGGGATAAGGGCGGCGCTGCTGAAAAGTGATGGGTTCCGGCTGGTGGAAGCCAACCCACATGACCAGTTCTGGAGTTGTGGGCTCCCCCTAATGGACCCCAAAAACCGGAATCCCAAGCGATGGGTCGGTCTCAACATCCTGGGGATATGTTGACTATGCTAAGGACGAAGATGTTGGAACTGCCCCGATTCCAGGAAGAAGCTGCAAACCTGCAGCCCTTTGAAGCTCCTGCTGGAGGTTCAAAGAGACCTCTCACCCCCACGGCCAATGGAAATGAAGAAAAGAGGCAGAAATGAGATGTGTTGTATTTTTGTATTTTTGAGCTTCAATGGCTCCGATTACCCTTGTTAGTATTAATACGAATGGACTTAACAAAAACCAAAAAATAGAACAACTTTTTCATCAAGTTAAAAATTCTGAGATAGTGTTTATGCAAGAAACTAATTTTGTTAAAGAAAATTATTATTTCGAAAGAATAATGAGCCCTAATTTTAAAATCTTCCATTCGTACTATAATACTAACAAGGGTGGTGGAGTTTGTATTTTGGTCAATCATAGAATGTCGGGGGTTTTCAAACTGGTGTATGAAAGTAAAGGGAGGGTGGTGATAGTTAAAGCCGAAATTGGAGGGAGAACAGTTTTTCTTATTAATGTCTATGCGCCTTCGAAACAAGAAACGAGACCAGAGTTTTTTCGAACACTGTTAGAAAATTTGAACACAAAAGTTTCCGATAACGCTGTTTTGCTATTGGCGGGGGATTTCAACTTTGTTCATGACATGGAACTTGATAGGGATTCAAGAGCTAACCCTCATAACGTTCTCGCACATGCTACGAAAGGGCGCGAGCAGTTCAAATTGATTCAAAACAAATTCAAATTTGTGGATATTTTCAGAGAGAAATATCCAAAAAGAAAAGATTTTAGTTGCAAAAGTGTGAACAACGCTTGCCGAAGCCGGTTGGATCGGGTATATGTAGCAAAACGACATTTGGGAGCATTTACGTCAATTGAGTATATTCCTGTTTCATTTTCAGATCATTGTGCTTTGTATGTGAAATTTGTAGATTCTTTGCTTTTTCAGCCTCGAGGACCTTCATACTGGAAAATGAACACGAGGGTCTTTTCAGATTTCTTTTTTTCCGAAGATTATGCAAATTTGCGCTATGATGCTCAAATGTTCTCAGAGAATACAGAAAATTCAGATGAACTTTTAAAAGGTTGGCTCTGGTTCAAAACCGAAGCAAGAAATTTGTTCAAATTTCATAGCAGGCGTATCGCTCAAAGAAAAAGAAGTGAAAAACAAATTCTTGAAAATCAGCTCAAGGATGCACAAGCAAGAAACGAACAAATCCGAGAAAGAAACTTGAAAGCGAGTTTGAGAGAAATGGAACTTGCAGAAATTGAGCAAACTTTAAAGCGGGCACATAGATCTGAACAGTTATTAGATACTATTTCAATATTGAATGCAAAGAAAATTGAGAAGAAAGAAGGCGAAAAGAGGTATTTCTATTCACTCAAAACTGAGTCAGGAACAGAAGTTTTTGGAAATTCGAAAATTATTGCGGAAATGAGAGCACAATATGAAAAGTTGTTCAGTAGTGCTGGCATAGATCCAGTGAAAACAGTTGAATTTTTACAAAGCACCGAAGTTAAAGTAGCAGACGAGTTTAAACAGGAACTAGATCAAGAAATTTCAGCTGAGGAGGTGGAAAAAGCGATTAAACAATTTTCGTTACAAAAAGTCCCTGGAAAAGATGGACTTTCCATCGAATTTCATCTTTCTTGTATCGAGGTAAATGCAAAATTTTGCAAAAATTTTCAATTCGATTTTGCAATCCGGGAAACTGCCGGAAGATATGTACATGGGAGTTATCTCCCTTTTGTACAAAGGAAAAGGAGATCGAGCAGAAAGGAAAAATTGGCGTCTGTCACGGTGTGGTTTTTCCCCCTTGAAAATTTCCCCCCGGAAAAATTACACCGGTGTGGATTTTCCCCCCGGAAAAATTACACCGGTGTGAATTTTCCGGGGGGAAATTTTGCACCAATGCAAGAAATACAAATGCAGATTTCTGTTTATAAATTGAGTTTGGATCATAATCGAAGCTACTAAATATGCTTTGAAGATGGAATATGATTAGCGCAATCCGCCAAAATAATTATTCATTAGTTCGACTGAGATAGATATACAAAATTAAATCTAAATATATATATATAATAAATAAAAATTTTTGAAAAATCAAAAGATTTGTAGGATTGATTATAATCATTATATTGTATTCAATTGCTTAGGTGCATTTAATAAACCTTATTAGGATGAAATGCTTAAATAAATAATAACTTCTAATCTTTCTTAGGTTTCTAATATTTTTATGTTTTAATTTTCTAAGTAAAAATCAATAAATTGAAATATTGGAGATTTTATCTCTGAGCTCAAATCTGTATGTAGGGCAATGGTATAACAAGAATAATAATAATCAATTCAATTAAAATTTTTTTTAGCTTATTTTAGAAAATTCATTGAATTACGCTGAAATAAAAATTTTCAGTTTGCAAATTGAAATCTCAATTAATTGAAGTTAATCTAGAATTTTCCAAGTTAACCTGAATTTTGTAAACTTTCCTTTCAAAATTTCCCTAAGGAAAGATTTCACCATTGAGCTATGGTTGAACTCTGGGATTAAAATTTCCAAAATTTCAATCGTGTTTTTATTTTATTAGATAAGATATTTTATATTTTATATTTATAAGATAAGATTAGAATTAGCAATGATTTAATTGAACTTTATTAGCTATTATTATTTAATTGAATGATTCTTTATTAGCTTTGATTGCTGCATATGATTATATATCTATGAAATAAACAGAAATAAGTTTTAATTTGACCTTATACCTTTCCTGCTTAACGGCTTGGGCTCGGAGATAAAAGTTTCCAAGCTTCAATCTATGCATATATTTTTACTTAGGGCCTTTTCAAGAAAGGGTAGAGTAGAGTTCAAATTAACTCAATCCTTTTCAAGAAAGAGTTAAAAGAGTTAATTTTAACCCTGCGAGTTAGAGAGAGTTAAAAATTTTAACTCCGCGTGGATTCTTGAAGAGTTAAAATTAACTCGCTTTAACTGTGCCCTTTTCAGGAATCGCGTGCAAAGTTAAAAACCTGTGGAGTTAAATATAACTCTACTCTACTCTACTCCACTCTACTCTACTCTACCCTACTCTTTCTTGAAAAGGCCCTTAGAAATAAAATCATAAAATATTAGTGCATAAGAAATATTGGAGTTGGCTTTTATCATAAAATTTTTGTTTATTATAAGGTTTACCAATGCTAAATAAATAAGCAGTAGAATATAACAATAATTTTAATTAATCCTTCAAAATTTCTGGTTTTTAAAGAATTTTTATTCATTATATGTTCAATGAAGTTGATTTTGTAAATGAGATATAATGAGTAATTATTTTGGCATTTCAGCGTTTCAGGCTAATCATATTTCAGCATCAAAACATAATTAATTGCTATATTTATGAGCAAAACTTAATTCATAAACTGAAATCTGCATTATTTCCGGCTTTGGTGCAAAATTTCCCCCCGGAAATTTCACACCGGTGTAATTTTTCCGGGGGGAAAATCCACACCGGTGTAGTTTTTCCGGGGGGAAATTTTACACCGGGGGAAAAACTGCACCGTGACAGCGACCACTCAGCATGCTGAATGTGGACTACAAAATTTTCGCTAAAGTTTTGACAAATAGACTTTCAAAAATGATGCCAAACTTAGTAAAATTTGATCAAACTTGCGCAGTGAACGGCAGAGATATCAGAGACGGAATTTTGAGTCTGTTGGGAACTTTAGATTATGCAAAATGCAAGGGAAAACCTTGCATTTTCCTCTCGGTAGATCAAATGTCTGCATTTGATCTAGTTGAATGGGACTTTTTAAAAATGGTCCTCCAAAAATTTGGTTTTGGTCCAAAAATGAGGCGCTGGATAAGCGCAATTTATAAGAAAGATCACGTTCAGAGTTCAGTTTTGGTCAATGGATACTTGTCTCTGCCGTTCAAGTTGGAAAGGGGGATCAGGCAAGGTTGTCCCTTGTCCCCGCTTTTGTATGTCCTCTGCAGTGAAACTTTCTTAAATCATGTTCGGAAAAGCCGTTCAATTGAAGGAATAAAAGTTTTGGGCAGAGAGCGCAAGGTAACCGCCTATGCGGATGACACAAACTTCACGTTGCGAAATTTTGACTCAGTTACTCAAATTTTTCACGAGTACAAAGATTTTGAACACATTTCTGGAGGGAAGCTGAAAATTGAGAAAACTGCCCTTCTTCTGTGTAGTGGGGTGAGTAGAGACCAGGTACCCACTGATTTGAAGAAGTTTCTGAAAAATGAAGTCAAGGTTTTTGGAATTTTCATCAATGAAGATGGAATAGAAAACCACAAAACGGAAGGAAATTTCGAGGAAATTTCGAACAATATACAGGGGAAAACCCCCCTCCCGGTGAGGTCATCGGCATATGCGCGAGTGACCAGTCTAATGACCTACTACCTCTCAGGACTCTGGTATACCACTTGGTTTGTCAGTCCCTCCAGAAATGTGGTCGAAACTCTGAAAAAACGGATGGAATCCTACGTTTGGTATCCGGTCACAAATAGGATAGTTCTTAATACGGACTGCGCAAGCCTGCCCAAAACTAAGGGAGGTATAGCTTTTCCGAACATAGACTACAGAATTTTGAGCCAAAGACTTGCAATTTTGATACGAAGAAAATTGGGTGCCGCTCAGGCTTGGCACCCAATTTTTGACTATTTTTACAGTCAAGTAGAGCATAAAAGCATTGGTGCCTTAAATTCCGCAAATGTGCCAAACTTTTATCGAGAAATGAGAAAAGCTACTTTGAATTTAAAAGTGGAAGTGAACCCGAACACAATTTCGATCGAGGGTGTTCAGAGTTCAGCAGCTGCTGTCAAAATAAAGCAGCTGTACGAATCTTTAATTGTGAAAAAGTTTACCCAAAAAGCAAATTTGAGAATACAATATTGGGCAAACAAATTTCCCGGTATTCCCAGGACTGACTGGGAATACATTTGGGGCTCAATGAAAACAAGATTTGTCGAAAGTATAGCATTGGATGTTCATTTGAAGCTTGTCCATAACGTCTTATTGACTAACAAAAGATTGCATCAAATGAACAGACAATTGCCAGAAAATTGTGAATTTTGTGAGAAAACTTTGCAAATTTTTGTCTCAGAGGATCTAATTCACACATTCGTTGAATGTGAGCGAATTAGATCGTTCTGGCTCAAAATTGACGAATTAATCAAAGCAGTATCACTGCCTTCCCGGCAATTCTCCCAGAGAAATTTGACCCCGCAGGAAAAGCTTCTGGGGGTGGTAATCCGGAAAAATCCAAAGCTTTTGGCAAATTTGAACCTGCTAATTCAGCAGGCTCAATGGGCGATTTGGTACACAAGATCTATCTATAGAGACCAACAAAGAATTGTGGAAATTTGGGATGTCTTCCTAAAGTCCCTTGGGAGAATTGCGAGGAACGCAAGCGCGCTTTTTGGACAGATTTCAATTGAGAAACTTAGTGGAGATTTCGCAATTTTTGAACTTAATCATTTGGAAATTTTGGAGCTTAGAGAATTTTAGAATTACTTTCCAGGAATTCGGAGCTAATCTCCAGTGAAACCGGAAAAATTTAGCCTTGGGTGAAATTCGAAAGCAATACGCAAATTAACCGAAAAGGTATTAAGGCCCGAAACTGGAAGTTTTAAATCAGTGCACAATGGAGACTAAAGAAAAGATATAATAGAAAAATCTAATCAAAAATAGAGGCCAAAAATTGCCTATCGAATCGAGAGAATCGGGACTATTTAGCCCAGATATGGGCTAATTAAGTCCAAAAACACCACCCCCGGCGGAAACGTAGAAAAGTCGGACCCCCAGGAAAGGTCCCCCCAGAGTCGACCCCCCAAGTTTAACTACCCCCCAGTCATCAGTTCACTTTGTTCCAACAATTCAAACCGTATTATTAATTTATAATTAGCTTAAATTATCCTAGGGGGCCCCTAAACAATTAAACTTTAATGAAAATTAAGTCGCATAGCTTTTAAATTGGCTGCTTAGTTTCAGTTGCAGGATCAGCCATCATTTCAGTTCGATGCGACGGTTCAATTCACAGCAGGTTCCAAGTTTTTCCAAATCTCCAGGTTTGGCAATTCTGGCTTCCTTAGGTCCATGTGTGGCAGTGTCCAGAATGTTTGGCAAAATTTGCCACGTATTGCAATATTGGCAGCAATTTTTGGCCCTTCGGCCTTTGTACACAATGATGCAAATAGTAATGAAGTGGGCTGCACACAAAAAGTGCAGCCCACTTCTAAGACGAAATTTTGAAAAATGAAGCCAAAAACAAGTTTGTTACAAAGGTTTTTTGGCCCGACTTCCGGCCTGTCAATCACCGGAATCGATACCGCGCCTGCACTATTACGCATATGCAGGCGAGCAAGGCAGCCCCAGCGGGCCTTGCAGAAGGAAAACAAAAAGAAAAAATATGGAAAATCAAAGGGAAATAATTGACTAAATACTTCAATAAATTAACAGAAAAGTGGAAATAAAAGAAACAAAAGCAAATGATCCGACCCACCACTTCCAGACTTATGTCGAATTTATAAGCTTCTTTTTGCACTCACTTCTCAGAGTAAGGATGGCCGAGTGGTTAGTGCGTCCGACTAGGAAGTCGAAGTGTGGGTTCGAATCCCACTTCTGACTAAATTTTTTCTGTCAAGTTTTCTGCTAGCGCTGGAAATAATTCAGAAATACTACATAAAATAAAAAATGGAAAGCCAATTAAAGAGCAAAGAATGGACAAATTAAGATACTATTGTGAATTTTTGTCAGAATTTTTGTGAAAATGTAACATATGACCGTAAGACCAATAATTAATCTTGCCTTGTAAAGCTGTCACATAGATACAAATTATTGTTTCTTGTTTTCCGTAAAAATGTATTGAACTCGCGTTTGTTTTCAATTTTTACCGTATGCGTAATGACTACTGTACAATAAACAAATAGTCTCCCAGCTGCACACACTGCTGCGCTATGCATTTCTCTGCATGGCGAAGCAAATTAGTTTAGTTCCAGGCCTCCCAGCGTGCACCGTGGGCGCCTCTTTTGTGTGTCGCTTATTAAGACTTTTTCTTAATACAGGGCTTGTCTATTAATATGACCTCTTCTACCTGTTTAACTGTGTAGTATAAGTTGGTTTCATTTGATACATTCATTTCTTCATTTCTATCTAATTTGCATTTTATCAGTTCATGACTTTTTATTGAAGTATATATGCATAAGAAAAACAAAAACAGAAAATGTTTTTTCATTGTTTCTTCTTTTTCGTCTTTTCGGCTTCTATCCATCGCTGACTTCCGCATGTTTCTATACGGTGCTAAAATAATAAGTCAAATAAAAGGATCTTTTCAGGATAACTCCCCCAGATTCCGCAAAACTTAACCAAATGAGCTGAAAAATTCAGCTCATTTGGTTAAGCTTTGCGGAATCTGGGCCTGTGGGGGGTGGGGGGTTATTCTGAAAAGATCCAAATAAAATAAAGATTAAGTTTGGAATGAAAATATAATGTTGTAGTTTTTTGCCTGTTTGGGGGAAAAGGGGAAAAGGGGAAAAGTCCTATATATATATATATATCCGTGGCGTCTGCTGTTTCTATACAGTGCTAAAAAAATAATAAAATAAATTAAGTAAAATAATATATATATATATATATATACATATATATATATATATATATATATATATATATATATATATATATATATATATATATATATAGGAGGATAAAACATTACATTAAGGGTAACATTAAAATACATTAATGACCGCTAAACTCCTTCTGTTCTTCTGTTCTATAAAGGAACATCTAATCATTCTGGGAACAAAAAGGAACATCAAAGAAACATTAAAGAGTAATTTCCGTTTTGTTCTTTTCACATTTTTGGAAAATGAAATTTTTCTTATTTGTTTCTTTTTTCTTCGAAACTAAGTTTCGGATGTTCCCTAATTTGCTTTTAAAAGGAACATCAAAGGAACTATTTGCTTTACTTTCCAAGTGTTTCTTTTGTTTCGTTTTCTTTCTCTAATTCTGAACTTTGGTCTGGTGATCGGTGATCGTCAATACTTTGAATTCGAGATTTAACACTGATTTTACGTGTAAATTCTCGAATTGCTAGATCAACATTCGTCAAGTTCGTTTTTCCGTCTTGTTCTCTTGGAGTTTTTGGAAAAAGAAATTTCATTTTCTTTTTTTGTTCTTTTTTGTCCGAAACTAAGTTTCGGATGTTTCTTAATTTTCTTATTTTCTTTTAAAAGGAACATCAAAGGAACTATTTGCTTTATTTTCTAAGTGTTTCTTTTGTTTCCTTTCCTTTCTCTGATTCTGAACTTAGGTCTGGTGATTGGTGATCGTCAATACTTTGAATTCGAGATTTAACACTGATTTTACGTGTAAATTCTCGAATTGCGAGATCAACATTCGTCAAGGTCGTTTTTTCGTCTTGTTCCCTTGGTCTTTTTGTATAAAGAAATTTCATTTTCTTTGTTTCGTTCTTTTTTGTCGGAAACTAAGTTTCAGATGTTCCCGAATTTTTTCCTAAAAGGAACATCAAAGGAACTATTTGCTTTATTTTCCAAGTGTTTCTTTTGTTTTCTTTTCTTTCTCTAATTGTGAACTTGGGTCTGGTGATCGGTGATCGTCAATACTTTGAATTCGAGATTTAACACTGATTTTACGTGTAAATTCTCGAATTGCGAGATCAACATTCGTCAAGGTCGTTTTTTCGTCTTGTTCCCTTGGTCTTTTTGTATAAAGAAATTTCATTTTCTTTTTTTCGTTCTTCTTTGTCGGAAACTAAGTTTCAGATGTTCCCGAATTTTTTCCTAAAAGGAACATCAAAGGAACTATTTGCTTTATTTTCCAAGTGTTTCTTTTGTTTCCTTTCCTTTCTCTGATTCTGAACTTGGGTCTGGTGATCGGTGATCGTCAATACTTGGAATTCGAGATTTAACACTGATTTTACGTGTAAATTCTCGAATTGCGAGATCAACATTCGTCAAGGTCGTTTTTTCGTCTTGTTCCTTTGGTCTTTTTGTATAAAGAAATTTTATTTTCTTTTTTTCGTTCTTTTTTGTCGGAAACTAAGTTTCAGATGTTCCCGAATTTTTTCCTAAAAGGAACATCAAAGGAACTATTTGCTTTATTTTCCAAGTGTTTCTTTTGTTTCCTTTTCTTTCTCTAATTGTGAACTTAGGTCTGGTGATCGGTGATCATCAATACTTGGAATTCGAGATTTAACACTGATTTTACGTGTAAATTCTCGAATTGCTAGATCAAGATTCGTCAAGGTGGTTTTTTCGCCTTGTTCTCTTGGAGTTTTTGAAAAAAGAAATTTCATTTTCTTTTTTTGGTTCTTTTTTGCCCGAAACTAAGTTTCGGATGTTTCCTAATTTTCTCCTAAAAGGAACATCAAAGGAACTATTTACTTTACTTTTTAAGTGTTTCTTTTGTTTCCTTTTCTTTCTCTAATTCTGAACTTAGGCTTGGTGATCGTCAATACTTTGAATTCGAGATTTAACACTGATGTTACGTGTAAATTCTCGAATTGCTTGATCAACATTCGTCAAGGTGGTTTTTCCGTCTTGTTCCCTTGACATTTTTGAAAAAAGAAATTTTATTTTCTTTTTTGGTTCTTTCTTGTCCGAAACTAAGTTTCGGATGTTCCCTATTTTTCTTTTAAAAGGAACATCAAGGGAAATATTTACTTCACTTTGTAAGTGTTTCTTTTGTTTCCTTTTCTTTCTCTAATTCTGAACTTTTGAAAATCTTTTTTTGGTTCCTTTCTGTCCGAAACTAAGTTTCAGATGTTCGCTATTTTTGTCTTAAAAGGAACATCACAGGAACTATCCAGTTGGTGCTGTTTCCGTCACGTTTTTGAAAGAAAAGAAATTTTACTTTGTTTTTTGGTTCTTTTGTCTCCGAAACTAAGTTTCGGGTGTTGCCTATTTCTGTCTTAAAAAGAACATCAAAGGAACTCTATTTTTCTGAAAAAAGAAATTTTATATTCTTATTTGGTTCTTTTCTGTCCGAAACTAAGTTTCAGATGTTCGCTATTTTTGTCTTAAAAGGAACATCAAAGCAACTATCTAGTTATTGTCCCCGTCGCGTTTTTGAAAAAGAAATTTTCTTTTCTTTTTGTTTGATTCTTTTCTGCCCGAAACTAAGTTTTGATGTTCCATATTCTTGTCTTAAAAGGAACATCAAAAGAATTATGTAGTTTATTTTCTAAACTAAGTTTCGGATGTTCCCTGTTTTCGAAAGTTTTCAAATTGAATGTTAAACTACGTTTAAAAACATTTTTGTTTGTAGTAAATATTCATTTTTTGAACAAATTTTCAAATTATGGTAATTTTAAACATTTTGCGACGAAATAGCTTCAATTTTCAAAAAAGAATTTAAGCAAATTCAAAATATTAAAACAAAAACATGTGTTTCTTCCTTTTTGGATTCCTTTGGAAATGCTTTCTTAATAATAACAAATTCTGCTTTTTCAACAATAAAATAATAAAATATTATTGATTACCACTCCTTGTGATAGCCATCGTAGTCAGCTGGGCCGCGGGATCACTATCAGTTTCAGAACTCCGACGAATCTCCGACGACGACATTTTTCAGAGCTGTCCCTGCTGAAAAATACAAGGAAGTTTGAATATAATTGCCAAAATTAAAATACAAAAATATCTTTTCGAATCTTTTCTGAAAAGAACGAAAAATTCTAATTATTTCCAGAAGTGATCGAACAGTATGGTTAAATTCAAATGTTTTAGCAACAAAAATCACGATAACATATACACATTTTTGGGCCAGGGGAGAGGTCTCCAAAGACCCCCCAGCAAAAAATAAACCAGCAGCATTAAATCTTTTACTTTTGGAGAGACCGTATGCCACCCCCTGCATACATTTGACGATTATCGAGCCTCATAAAATCAAAAATCAAGATAGTTGACAATCAAAAAAATCAAAATCATCAACCTCATCCTCCCATAAAACACTGAGAGACATTTCCAGCGGAATATCCAACCGCCCTCGATACAGTCAAAATTGTCCGAATCCTCGCATTTCTGAAAGCATTGGATAGAAAAATAAACATTTTGAAAATATCAGTAATAGACAACAAAATTTACATATGTACACAAAATGACAAAGCAGCCAAGTAAGAACAAGAAAAATCCTACAATCTCATTTAAGTTTAGTATGTATACCTATAAGCCTGTTGAGAGCTAACGAAAAGCTTAATCGAGAAACAGATTTCAGAAACGAATTTCAGAACGGAATTCGTGCTCAACGATCCAGAAATGCAGTTTTTGTCCAAATCCAAATGTCCACATTTTTTCAACGATTGTGGAGCATTTACTATGTAAGCTAGAGGATGAGGGTTGCCACTTCGCACACGTATTTTACACAAAGATAACAAGGCGCTCGTTTTTTGTCGCCCCCATTGCTGCTTTCTAGTTAAAGTGTTCGCTTTTTCAAAGTTGGGGAACGTAAGCCAAATCCACGTTGCTCTGTCATTTTAGCTCATTTCTCCACAACGATGAGCTGTTTCACAGTAACTAAAGAAGGGTCCCCAGCCATTTTATAGAGGTATCGAATGATGCCACAAACGTCTCATGAAAAAATTTATTCATTCTGCAAAAATGTGGAAAATTAGACTTCTTCTAAAATGTGCTAAGAAAATTTTAATAACTAAAATTAGTTTCATCCATTAAAAAGAGAAAGTGTTAAGCTGCATTTGGATACAAGAATGGCTTCATAAATCCAAGTAGTGATTAGTATAGTAAGGGTTCCTTCAACCTTGATGTCAAAACTAATTAATTTTTGATGCCGGTACAAACTTTTGCAATTCTGATTTTTGATTTTGGATTCACTTTCAAATTTCCATAACTTTGATTTTTGATTTTGAATCAAAAATCAAAAGTCGCATCGAAATGAGTTCTGATTTCTGATTTTTGATCATCAAAACAGCCCTAATCAAGTCACAGAGCGAACGTGCTGTCAGAGATGAAACCGGGTCACCGGGTCAGTTCGGGTCACTATGTGGACCGGGTCACCGGGTCACCGGGTCAGGAGCTCTGACCCGGTCTTGACCCGGTATTTTTGATTGGAAGAATTTTTTGCTGTTATAGGATATTTTTCAACGTTTTACTAATTTTTGTTAACTGAAAACTTCAACAATTACCCAAAAACAAGCAATAAAATATTCTTAACTTATTCGTGTAGTTTTTTAAATGCTTGTCGCTACAGTAGTCTTCATAATATTTGTAATGTGCCGTCAAGCTTAGATCTAGGTTTGAAACTAAAATGATTGCGTTGAATCTTAACTCGACAATGAAAACAATTACATCTGAGCTTACAGAAATCTTTATTTTAAAATATAAAATTCTCCATGCTCCATCCACTGTAAGTGGTTTATCGCTGCTGCTATTATTTTTGGAGGAGGGGTCAGACTGTGGGTTTCAAATCTCGGTAACAAGGAAAATCTCAGCAAAACAAGTTCTTTAAGGAAAGCAAAACGTTTGTCCAACTTGATGTTTTAGTCGTCAAAAATGATCAAAATGGTAAAAAAACACTCACCGCCCCCCAACGAAGTAGTTTTAATTTTTTGCAAGCTTAAACTTGAATTTTCAAAAATACCGGGTCACCGGGTCAGGCGTCGACCGGGTCACCGGGTCAGTAAATAGTGACCCGGTTACATCTCTGCTGTACACCAAAAATCACAAAAACAACACAAAACATACAGTTCGTACTACCACCGTTGCCGCCACCACCAGCCACCTTGCCAGAGCCCATCCGCCAACTCGAGGTCGATTGGATCGCTCATCTCAGTCCGGTCGCTGTTGTTCAAGCTTTCGCATCTCATCAAGTGACAGAATCTTTCTGAGATCACAAAGATGACCGCCGATGTCAAAAGATTTCAGCACTGAAAGAATAAAATAAATACAGTCAAAAAGGCAACAAATACGACAAGAATTGATAATAACTGAGCACCCTCCACTTTATTTGGACTTAAGGAGGGGAGGCTACGAATTTCATTAAAAGTTCGATGTTGGAAAAACTAGCTAGTCTTTTGCCACGTAATAGTATTAGGTTTGGTGCAAAATAGATTAAACTTTAAAGAATTCCACCCAGCGTAGAGTGCTGAAGAGCCCTCACAAGCAGGTGTTGTTTGTAAAATAATCTTTAGACCAAAGTATACTTTTCTGTGTGATGCAATCAGAATTAGAAAAATTGGACATGGTAGGTCTTGCGGGTGGAGGTTAACTAAGGTCTTACAAAGTGTGGTCCAATAAATGAGCCCAAATTTTAATTAAGTTAACAATATTAACAGTGCTATTTGGTGACATTCCCAAGATGTGAGTCAATTACTCCTCAGTGGTTTGGCCGAATCGTCTTAAATTTTTCACATTACAAGCATGAGTGTACCAAAGTATGCAAGAAGTTAGGCAACTAAGCCGTGGCCCAGGGATTAGAAATGCTAAATTGCTTTCTGGAACAGTGGGCGCCGATTACTCCAAAAAGTTAACTAGCACACTAACCAGAAAATATCCCATCCCACCTGAAAAATTTTTTTCCATCCCATCCCATCCCACTTGTTTACGGAAAACATAAACGGCGGTGCCGCAGCAAATAAAGGCACTTTATACTGAACTTCCTTGAGAATGGAGCTTCATTCGGTTGTATGTTTGCTATCTGATGCAAGCAAAGAAGTTAGGGTAGCTTTTAATGGGAAAACTTTTCTTTATGAGTTTATTTAGTGATTTTAGGGAGTAGCAACGGCGCTGGAAAGCCTTGACCACGAAAATCATTTAACGACCGATAATTTGAATTTGGTGAATTTGGGGGCAATGGTCCAAGAAGAAAATATGTTCCCGACCATGACAGCTTTCGATTGATTTAAAATTTAACATATTTATAAAAATTTGAAAAATCACTGTTTTTGAGAATATGGTTGTCAGACCCTCATATTTGACACCAGCGACCAACTGCATGCACTAGCCTGCACCATTTGTGTCCAAACTTGACCTAAAGTCATCAATAATGGTGCGCAAATATAGTCTAATGTTTTATAGGTCTGTGTTGCCATAGCTCTATGTTATTTGCAAAAAACGCGAATTTCCGAAATTTTGCTAAAAATTGAGATTTCTGTGCCAAAGAAATCTCGAAACAGGATAGAGCTAACTATTCGAGCTGTGATTTGTAGGAAGTAGAATTTTTAATTAGGCCTTACAGCTTTCAGAATATTTCATCAAACTTGCTGATTTCCAATTTTAACATTGCAAAACAACAAAAATTGGCTGTTCGCAAACTTAAAAAATTAATTGAAAATTTTTGAAGGCGTAAATTTAAGTTCTGCTTCCTACAAATCACCCTTTGCGATCCTATTTATGATACAAGATGGACGTTGAAATGCTCTCTGGTGCACGGAAAAAATCACCACTTTTTCCGTTTCCTATGCTTAACAGATACTGACATCAACTTTGACGTGAAACTACTCGCTAACCGTACGAGATCCGACCTTCATTTCAAAAACTCGTTAAATATACCAATCGGACAACAAAATATGTGAAAATGAGCAAAATCGGAGATGGTAAAAAATCGCCAAAAATGGACCCCCGTAATGTTTGAGAGAGTCCGCCAAATGCTTGGTAACACAAAATTTGGCAACTTTATATTGAGCTTTTTGCAACTCGTTAGGTTTTAGCCAAAATCAAGAAAAACGCGCCTCCCCAGAAGTGCAAATTCCCACTCTGCCAATACTCTCCGGAATCCGTCGAGTAGTTTTTGAGAAATCGCAGTTAAAAACAAAATAACCACAGTTTTGTCAAAATGGTGTCTATGCCAAATCTCTAGCTCAAAATAATGAATTCCAGCTATGAAGCATTGATAAAACAATGCAATTAGACTGTGTATCGATTGAGTACAAATGGATCAAAATTGTCCGTAATAAATAAATAATAAATTGGCAGTAATTTTGAAAAACTGATTTCCTCGAAAAAGCCATTTTTTTACCGTAAAAGTAGTTTTCTGCTGATACTGACCAAACCACTGGAGATTAGTGTTTGAGGCCGGCCGGGGTTTCACAGGCCGGCCACGCATGCCTTAGTGCGATGACGGAGGCCTACAGCCAAAAATGGCAAATTTTAAAATTTTTCAAATATAGCCAAATTTTATATCACTCGACGTCCTAAACATTTTATCTTCTTGGACCAAGTCTCTACAAAGCAGTATGGGAAAGTTAAAGCGCATTAAAGTTTGAAGTAAATCAGTCGGAAGGAGCTTGATCAAATGGTTCAAACGCCGTTTCTCCCTCGTTGCTTAGCGTATCATTGCCATTTGCACAGCAATAAAAAGCCCAAAATAGAGGCTTGAATTTGATGTAGTGACCATACCAGAGTTGGACATGGACACATTTTTCTTGACCGCGACCGCCCCGCGACCGCAACTATCGTGACCGCGACCGCCCGCGTCCGCGACCGCAGCCCGCACGCTAATTTTCTGACCGCAAAATTTTGAGTTATTAACCGTCAATTCTTTGGGAAAACCCACTTATTGCATATTTTAAGGCATTTCCAATGCTTTTACAGCCACCTCACTCCAGTTTTATGCTGGTGCAGCTCAGATATACATTTTTGACAGCGACATTAAAAATTACAAACAATTTTATTTCGTTGCTGCATTTGGCTTGTGCAAAAGTAGAATTCTGCGTGCAGGTCAAGGAAGGTGTATTTTCTTTCATGTTTTCCGGCTCGGTTACCAAGCAACCAACCAACCAGCATGGTTAAAGCGTTGGTTTCCTTCAAGTATTTTTAGCGATTAATAACCATCTAATCATATTTAGAATTTCCATCTAATAAATCAAATAATTTGCAAAATTAAATTAGACAAATAGAGGATAAACAAATTGAAACCACGAAATACAGTAAGGACTAACAGTTTATGCTGCCTGTTCAACCATCCAAAATTAATAGCAAAATATGGCAAAATTTTTTCAAAATGTGAAGCTGATTATTTGTCCAACGAAGAAAAAATTTGAAAAAATTTGGAATTTTTTTACAACAAATTGGCCAAAATTACCACGATTTGATAGAAATTTGCGGTCATTGCGGTCAAGAAAATTTGTCCACGACCGCGACCGCCCGCGGGTACCCGCGACCGCGTCCAACTCTGGACCATACTGTAGCCTTTTGTCATCCTATGTGTACACGTCTTCGAAGCCCTCGGGCATAGTGGCGTAAATACTAAATTTTAGGGATTTGAACTGCAATATCTCTTAACTGGATTGACCCTGGACTCTAAAAATGTGTCTTGTTTTTGGACACATATGGGGGTATATTATACCCAAAAATGAGCGAAATCCGTGACTATAAAGTTTGGTACCCGGCGACCCCCCCTTAAGAACTCAACTGAGAAAATAATTGAAAATAATACAAATAGTAAAACGACCAACAAGAAAATATTAAAATTTGCAGGAAATATAATTTAATCAAACTTAATTAATCGTCAACAATTAAATAAATGATACAATTAATAAACGATGTGATTTCGTTAAATTATAATACACATTAAAATACAATTTCAAAAACAGTTATAGTACTAAGGAAAACATTGTTCAGCCTTTAGCCTCTATAAGTAACCACTGGTAACTTAACCAATTGGTTGTGAATACGCTCGGCTAACCAATTGGTTTTCTTACAGTCTGTAACCCTACCACTGGTAAGGCTACCCCTGGTAGGACTCCCAGGACTTGGTGAATACGGCCCTCAGTTCGATCACGGAGGCCTAGACAAAGTTAGTCATACTCATGGGCATCGTTAAAAAATGGCTAATTTTCTAATTTTCTAAATATAGCCAAATTTTAAACAAAATTGAAGCTCTCGATGTCCTGAACATTTTATCTTTTTGCACCAAGTCTCTACAAAGCAGTATGAGAATGTTATAGCGCGTTAAAGTTTGAAGTAAATACCAGTCGGAATGAGGCTGGCTAAGGATTTGGACTGCAGTTTCTCTTAACTCGCTTGACCCTAGAGACTATAAAAAATTGTCTTGTTTTGGAGGCATATGGGGATATATTATGGCTAAAAGTTAGCGAAATCGGAGACTGTTAAATTTTGGGCTCCGCGACCCCATCCTTAAGAGGAAGGGCTACTAAAATCGACTTGCCCCGACTTTGTCCAATTGGCCTACTTTTGGCGAAGATATAGAGCATGGGTGTGGTCAAAAAATATCGAGTACTGAGATCTTCGCTGCCTTCCAGACATGTGCAGCCGTCGCGTTTATATGCCCGGCCCCCCTTTTTTCACAACTACGAACATAATTAATTAAAAATTTCTACTTACTGCTAAACCCAAGCTTCAAAGCTGCGATTTGCCATTGCCAATATGAGTTGGCACATATGTCCCTACCTGCAGAAAAATACTAGACGTCTGTAGCTTATTTGCATCTAAGGGAATTACTGTTCAAAGTCGTAGTTTCGGCAAAAAATTTAAAATTTTTAGCTAACGAAAGGAAAATTGTATTACTGGTGCTAGCTATAAGGCAGTAATTTGGCATATACAGACACGGAAGCCCTACAGGAGTACTCATTTGTGCGAAATGGCAAGAAATTCTTCGGCGTGAAAAAATTTTTAATTTTAATTTTAATCTTCAACTTTAATCTTCAAAATTTGCCGAAACCGTAATTGTCAGTCTGTCGGATCCTGTGTAGAGCCTTTCTGCAGCCATAGAAGTTGCAAACTTTCACTAACCGAACCGAAATCTTTTGTGGGTGTGTTTTCAACCTCGCTGAGTTCAAATATTCTGAAGAATTTTAATTTCAAAAATATTATTTTTTCGATTTCTGGGGTAATTAAAGGCGTTTTTGGCAATTTTTGAAGATTAAAGTTGACAAAAAATTTTTGGACCGGCCCGGGCCGGGCCGGGCCAGGCCGGGCCAGTTTAGTGCCGGGTCCGGAAGGTTTTGTGTTGGGCCGGCCCGGCTCTGGCTGAAACTCTGTCCCGCTAGCGGGCCCGGCTTTAGAGGCCAGGCTCTCCGGGCCTACCGGGCTCATCGTGCCTCCTCACCATTTGCAAGTCTGGGGCTAAAATTAGATCCATCCATCAAAAAGAGAAAGAGTTAACCTGCATTTAGATACAAGAATAGCTTCTTAACTCCAAGTAGTGAATTAGTATAATAAGGGTTGATTTTGAATCAGAAGTCAAAAGTCGCATCAAAATGAGTGCTGACTTCTGATTTTGATCATCAAAACAGCCCTAATCAAGTCACAGAGCGAACGTGTTGTACACCAGCAAACACAAAAACGATACAAAAATATACAGATACGTACTACCTCCGTTGCCGCCACCACCAGCCACCGGGCCAGGGACCCATCCGCCAGTTCGAGATCGATTGGATCGCTCATCTCAGTTCCGTTGCTGTTGCTCAATCTTCCGCATCTCATCACGTGTCAGGACCTTTTTCAGATCACAACGGTGACCGCCGATGTAAAACAATTTCAGCACTGAAACAATAAAAAATACAGTTAAAAAAGTAACAAATACGAAAACAATTTACAATACCTGAGGACCCTCCACTTTATTTGGACTTAAGCATCAAGAATCGTACAAAGTTTAAGCAAAATAACTTAAGTTTGCTTCACTTACAACAACATTTGTCTATCGGATCGAAGTCGTCAAAGCTGATAAAAGCGAAACCACGTCGCTTCGAGGAGCCATATCACAAATACTACCAGAGAAACAAAAACTAGAAAAAAACAAGAGCTAAAGTGGCTTACTTTTGGCCGCATCTGAAGGGGCCTGTGGAACCACCGTGAATCAAGGAATCCGACAAGCCATTTCCTTTGAAATTGAAATAAAAGTTTTCACAAATAGAACAGGATACAGATAGACGAAAGAAAACAATAACAATACTCTACCTGCCAAGCAGAGCAGCACGTTAAAAAAATGACTGAAACCAAGCAGTTGAATATTCTGGGATATGCAAATTAGGTAGATAAATTGCACTTGCATAGAAGGTATTTACAAAAGCTAAAGCCGTGTATGGATTTGAACCATGACCGCCCGTTTAATGGGCGAGACGCTTAACACTTGCGCCACAGGGCTTTCAATTTTTGGATGCTTTGACATATGCTAAAAGCGAACGAAAAGTCGAAACTACATAGAAAAAGAATTTATGTGCAATAATAGATACGGTAAAGAATGCGAATATGTTTGATGGGATTAAAACTCTTTAAAAATCAGTAAGCAAACTACTATGTTTTACTTTAGTTTACCAAAGATCCTTTAAGATAAATTGTGACAAATTGGGTTATAACTTCTCGTAGCTTAACCGTCAAGGCTGCCGTCTAAGAATCACAGAGTCCTGGGTTCGACTCCCAGTAGGACCTTAAATTTTCAAATTGGTTTTTCATAATGTTTACGGTAATATTTGCGATTTAGAGACCAGAAAAGTTAATCGACAACAATCATCAAAATTATGCGGAAAAGGGGGCATCTCCTAAGGAAATGTATATGCTTTCTTGCAACAGAAAAGGGGGCATTTCGTAAGGGAATTTAAAGACATTACAATAATCAATAATACGACATAATGGGACATTTAAAAAAGCCCCCTGCTAAAGTCTTATGTAAAAGCAGCCCAAATATTGCGAAAGCTAAGAAAATTTCAAACTTTGTCTGTCTTCCTCTTTTGTCTTTTGTTCTAAATTGAGGTCATGCCTAGTTAGAAAAGCGTCATACGTTTTCTGTTTTGCCTCTCCCAAACCAAATTTCTAATTTCAACCTTCCTTTTGTTCTGACTCCTAAATTTAATCGGTCTCTAATAGAAACTAGATTAGCACATCTAGAAAACATAAAAAACGTCATAAAAATCAACATTTATACAGTACCACAAATAAAAAGCATTAAATTTTTAGTTTAGAACAGGAACAACAAAGCTCCATGCTTGTAGCTTGAAAAGTCGACGCATGAAAGCCATTTTCCAAATGTGCGACCTTATCAAAAACTTTATAGGTAGATCGCGTAGCGAAGAGCTGTAGAAAAAAATTATAACCGCAAATGGGGTTTGAACCCACAGACTTTAAGGTCTCTTGCTCTAACCAATCGGCCATCCCGGCTATAAAGAAACGCTACAAAAAGACGCATATAAATGAATCCTGGGTTTGGAGATTTATTCCTTTTTTCTTTTTTTCTTTAAAATAGAACAATACAAGATATACCAAGAGAAGTAACTCAACAATTAGAATTATGAATAGCCTCTAAATTTCTAGAATCGATTTTAAATATTTTCTGTTTCTAATTATACCAACAAAAGTAACTCCACAATTAGAATTAAGTTTCCAGAGTCGATTCTTAATCTTTTCTAGAATTAAGTTTCCAGAGTCGATTCTTAATCTTTTCTGTTTGTTCTTTTCCATTCAAACCTTTCTTTAATTACTAGCGAGGGCAGTCGCGCCGAAAGCGCAAAAAATTGGCCAAAAATCGAGTTATTTAAAAAATCTGCAAATTTTTGACTCAAATTGTATCCCCCCGCAAAATCCCGGAGGAGGGGACTCCCCCAATCCAAATTCCCGTTACACCTATGTTTATAACCATTTTTTCGAATTGTTTTTCGATGTCGGGGTGTGGGTTTAGTTTCCACAATCTGTAGCTTCGTCATAACTTACTAAACGTTTCAACCGGAAGTGGGATTCGAACCCCACTCGGCCACTCCGGCATTTAAGATATGGTGCAAAAAGTGAACCATAAATGTATAGTATAAACTAAAAATTTCATCCGGAAGTGGGTTTTGAACCCACGCTTATGTCGTCTGATGACTTCAAAGACTGCCACTTATACCACTCGGCCATTCCGGCGTTAAGAAAAAGTGTGCAAAAAGTGGACTATGAATGCAGTCTAAGGTTTAAATTAGTAGATCGAATCTTTGGCTGAATTTTGCTTTACTTTCTTTTTCCAACTTATTTGTTAGTTATTTCGTCTTGTTTGAGAATTTTACTTTTGTTATCTTCTTCAAATTCCCCACTTTGAAAAAAGCGACGCACGAGAGCTATTTTCCAAATAAGCGACACACGAAAAGTACTTACAGAAGCAATTTGAAAAAAGCGACGCACGAAAACTACCTATGTTAGAGGCAAGCGACACACAAAAGACTAGGCGCACCGTGCGGATTGGATAAGATAACTTATCCGCACGGTGCACGATACAGAAGAGCAACATAGCTCTCTGTAGTGTGCACTCAGCTATGTATACGCACGCAATTAACATACGAAAAGAGAGAGTGAGTTGTATAAGTAAATTTCTATGTTCAATCTTGCGGAGGCAGTTGGAGTGGGATCAACAGGTATGGGGTGAGTATGCGCGGGGGGGGGTGGAGGGTTTGCGTGTGAGCAAATGTGTAGAAATTTCGCAAATTTGGAAACTTTCACAGCATCCGTTTCCTAAATTTTTGCCAGGTGATGATCATTTTCGGCACGTATCCATGGTTAACGGCTTCATTTTAGAAAATAATAGTGGCATCGTACATTCGAAAATGCACATATATAGTAGTATCCTATCGCACCTCCACAGATGGCTAAGACTCTCATAAGGGTAACTATAAACCAACTGTCTTAGACAATGTTTTTCTTGATAATGTGGAAACTCGGTGCGTTCGTCAGTGCTTCATTTGAAGAATATTGAAATTATCGTGGCAAAGGAACACTTTATTAAGCCTGCAGAATAATTACAGAGGATATCATCTTTTCAATAAGTTTTCAAAATTTCAATTCAGAGCATCTATCAGTGAAACCCTAATTAAATTTACCTAACTGCAAGGAACCCAAGAAACCTTAAACCCAAGTTTTAGCTCAGCAATTTCACCAGCATTTAATTAATCTAGTAAATAAATCATGGAGCTCCCACATTTTGCGGTTAATGCTGTACTATGGAACCGGCAATTCGAGGATTTTCATGTTCAAGCATCAAGCAGGGATTACTGTACAGTGTACAGCATTCAATGCGATGCATTTGCCGGTACTAGTACACTATGGCATGCTCTACTGTAGTACTACAGTGTATACTCTTCCTACCCCCATCGTGCAGCAGAGTTTCCCCGGATTAGCAAGAAGAAGCAATAGAACCTTCCTTGCTGTTGTTGCAAAATTTATAGGGTCTCATTCGTAGAAACCCAGGGAAAAAATTGGGGCAGCGCGCAAACGGAAGTGTCCGAGCAAAGACACTGCTCAAACCATAATTTCAGGGCAACATTCAATCGTTAAGCAAACGAAAAGAAATTATGGTCCTGTCTTTAAACAAAGATCTAAATCGTAGGATTAAAAGGACTATACATATTTATCAAAATTTAAAATGGTTAAAATAGCTCATTTTAGATCGCTTACAATGTTTTTACCCTACGCATACATTAACATAGGGTTGGGTCCTGGGGGGGCTTGTTCCCAAAAAATTTTGAGGGGGCTTGTACCTTGAACAAAACTTTTCAGGGGGGCTTGTACCTCAAGAAAAAATTTGTTAAATTTTTCGAAAAATTAACGCAAATTTTATTAAAATTAGCAATTTTTTGTCAAAATTTGTAAAAAATCTTCAAGGTTTGGAAAAACTTTCAAAAGTTTGTCTTAGAAGTAAACATTTTACCAAAAAAATTGCGGGGAAGCCGGATATTTTTGAAATTTTACTGTAAAACAAATTTTTTCCGGCTGTTTTTGGTTACCCCTTGGCCGTTTTTTCGTTACCCCTTGTCCCCGACGCCGATAGGGCTTGTACCTTGTCCCGGTTGGGGGGGTTTGGACCCCCCCCAGACCCCCCCCCCCGCGTTACCTATGACACTACGTAATTCTACTCTTTTAGGTAGCGCGCGAACAGGCCCCAGAATGCTATTTGTAATACGATATTAATCCTAGTTCCCAAACATTAACCCTTGACGGTCCGTAGCCCGGATCGTTTCGAGCTGCCGACTGGACGAGACTCCATTGTATAAATATTACTGCTCTTCTTTGCAACGCAATTACCTAAAGCTTTCTAAAGTGTTGTTCAAGATTTCGGAGATGTGTGTATTCTAAGATAAACCGTGGAAAGCTGGGAAATGGGAAAATATTCACAGTAATATCAACCGATGCGATCTACGTTTTCGAATTCTTTTATCAAAACTTGTATTGTGCTAAGTCCCACATTTCAGCTAGCGTTAAATGCAAATATTGGAAACTTTAGAAATTAGTTCGCTGAATTCTCAAGGCTATTGAATAACAATTGTGATTTTCTCAATGTCAGAATTGAAATGTTTGAGAAATTCTATCGTTTTGTGGAAAATTTTGTTAAAATTAATTTTCAATGCCCCTAAAATGGGAACTTCTACACTTGTATCTGGATTTTTCAGTTGCAGTTTTCAGGGGACTGGATAAAGAAAACTTGGTTTGGGATTTTCCACAAGCTACTGTTGGTTGCTTATAAAAAGGTCGAACTTCTCGCCAGGTCGCTGTCTACGTTGGCGAAATAAATGACGTGCTGTGACAACATTCTGTTTAGGTTGAAAATGATTTTCCAACAACTGTTCAATGTCATGGTATGTAGGTTCCTGTTCGGGTCCATGGTTCAACTGAGGGAGGGTATGAAAAATCCTTTGGGCCTCGGTGCCCAAACTATGCAGAAGGATAGCAATTTTCCTTCTGTCTGAGAAGTCCTCCGAACCAGATGCTATCAGATAAGTGTCAAACTGTTTTTTCCATTGTCCCCAGGGTAAGGCTGGTTCACCGGGGCTTTCGAGATAAGGAGGAGGTAAACAAACATCCTCGTCGCCAAATTTGGTAAAGTTCTTCCGATAAGCAACCAACAGTAGCTTGTAATCACTAGCTCATGTGATAACTACATACATAAGCTCCTGGCACAAAACATAGATCACTTAAAAAGTTTTTCTAACATTTTCATATTAACTAACGTTACAACAAACTTGACATTAAAAATATGACAATTCCTGCTGCACATCACATCATAATGTAATAAAACCTTAGAGATGTTAGCTTGAGTTCACGTACTTGACAACATTACTATTGTGTACGCAAGGTATTGTGTATTACAATTTACATCAAAGGAAGGCTATCATGAATTTTTAGGAAAACGCACATAGTAATTTTATTCAAGGAACAGTAAACCAGAGTTGGAAGTAGGTAGCTATTTCTTGACCCCACCGGTATCCGCTTCCCGGGAGACACGGGCCGAGACCCAGCTGACCCATTTCTCTAATTGTCAATTTCGCATATTTGAGTCCACTAAAACATTATCTGAAAAAATCTGCAACCCCAAAGAAGATTGGGAGATGACTGAAGCAAGTGCACTAGTTCGATGACATATTGCACCTTCTTTATAAACCTCCACTCATCGAGTATACCATGGATTTGGCAATATATTATCATAAAACAAGACTAATATTTACTTTATGCCTAAGGCTAACCCGTAAACTAAAGGTGCATTCATAGTCGCAAACGCATTGAGACGCGCGTCAACGCGCGCCGACGTGCGCCGACGTGCGTATACGCGCGTCGACGCATCAGATTGTAACATGCCGTTTTAACCGTTTAAAATCTGTTGTAACGAATCCATGCTAACGATCGCATGCAGACCTTTCATCCGCGCACACAACACTAAAGAACCGGATAAAAACTGAATAACAATTTTATGTAAATACCAATATTTTTAGTCCGGTTAGAATTAATGTGAACAAAGTGTCGGTTGAGCCCCTCTTGACCCGTGGATAGCACTGGTTCGAAGGTTGACCCTCAGGTTCTCTCGACCCACTTCTTACTCTGCAGCGAACTGCAGTTCACGAATGAGCTTCGCCTTGTTTGAAATTCAAATTCCGTAAAACCCTAAACTCTGTCTTTGAGTTTAATAAGTAATTAAGCAAATTTCCCCTAAGTTAGTCTGTTTACTATTCATTTGTCGATACTACAACTGTTCCTCAAACGCTTAGTACGATCCTAGCTACTGACAATGCGAATCTGACAATAAATACCAGCTGTTCATCATCAACAACACAAATCATCACACAGACCTCGTCTGTAAAAACATCATCCCAACGATTTAATTTTTTCTTGCAATCGCCATCATGAAAAACTCTGCAAACGGGGCCTGTTCCAAACTGAGCACTTCAAATCCCGCTTCCGAAATCAGCTGACGAGCGAGTTGCCGACCCCAACACGCGCCAACTCCTTGCCCTGCCTTCTGTGCCAGCGAAGCCGGCATGCAGTGGAAAAGGCTGAACGTGTAGCCAATCGAAGCGACTGGATGCAGTCGATTTTCGTAAGGATTAGAGGAGGCATTAAAGTCAATCATTACCAGAAAACCGCCTGGTCGAATCATCTGATACAGCTGCTTGAAGCACTGTCCTGGATTTCCCACGTCATGAGCCACGTCAATCATGTAGATCAGATCTTGATTTTGGGGCGTTGCTTCTGGTTTAGGGTTCAAAATATCTAATTGCTGAAACACACAAAATCTAACTGCTTTGAAGTAACATGGCAATACAATGTATGCAAGAGTACGTACTACATGAGAACCGTCATATGGCACACTTCCTAAGCTATGTATTATCATCGAGACCCATCTTCAGAAGTCTATATTGAAGAAAGAAGTTAAGAAGACTTAAAGGATTTAAAATTAAGATGAAATAATTTAATTTCTTGAAGTGTTAGTTACTTTGATCCCATACTATATATGAGATATAGTGAGTTGACAAATCAGTTAGCTCTACATTGGTGGACCTGCAATGGATTTTCATCTGTTCTTCTTTCTCTTGGTGGCTTTCGTCAACGGTTTTCAGTATCTACCTGACGCTAGCCCCAAGGAATTTTCTTCTACGGATGAAAATTACTTTGAGACATTGTTTTTAAAGCCCCACAAGACAAGTTGGATGAAAAGTGCCATATTCTTTTGCTCTTCCGTTTTTGCTCAACCTGGAAAGATGGTCAATTCTGATTGCAAAGGTTATTCCCTGTACAAGAAAGTGACATTATCAAATTGCCTCATTTTATCGCAAAGTCTGAATAGCGATTCCTATTCACAAGTAACCCAACTACGTTGGCTACTTATTTTAAGTGGCGATGTTGAACTAAATCCTGGGCCAGTTCAGCTAGAAACTTTCAACAAAGCAACTTTACAAAAGGCCCTTGAGTTTTTAAAAGCAGATGAAGAAGATTTTGTTATGCCTGGGAGAAAAAGAGATATCATTGAAGTTTTGCAAGATATCAACTCCGACATGGTTGAGGTTGCTCTTAAGTGCGCAAAAAGCGTGCTTAAAGGTAACACTCAAACTGCTTCACGGGGTGAAGGGAAGCCATTGAGACTTCCCGATTTTTACGAGAAAGATCCTAAAGTTTGGTTTGAACAAATAGAGCAGCTTCTGGCTGACGAATCCGAGACAGTAAAGAAAAACTCTTTGGTAAGAGCCCTGCCAACAGACATAATTCTTCAAAGTGGTGTAAAGACCTCTGAAAATTATGAGGAGATAAAAAATGGGATTACAGAGTTTTACAAAGTCAGTGATCATCGGCGGCTAAAGCAGCTGTTGCAAGAGCGACAGGTGTGTGACAGAGTGACAGGAAACCAAGTGTAGCTCTAGAGCAGATGCTGCGCTTGGTTCCAAACAACGAAGATCTGGTGCGCATGCGGTTCATGGAGATACTGCCAGAACAAATCTGAGTTGTTTTGGCATCTATAACTGACTTAAACTTGGAAAGACTTTCTCAAATTGCTGACACTATGTGGGAACAAACTGTTCCTGATAGTGTAAGCAGTTTGAACCGCGCGGTTGAAAAGGACCCTGTTCAACTATCGAAGTCGGCGATTGTGACCAATTCAAGAGACAATGACATTTCTATCCTATGTCACAAAATAGAATCCTTAACCCAAACGGTGAATGCCCCTCTTGCCTGATCGATCGCGAACCCGCCAAAGAAGTACCAGCCGTCGGCAACGTTCTTCCGGCAAAGACAGGGCTGGGTCACAAAGACGCTATCGACCCAATGGGCCCCTCTGTTATTAACACTTCCGCTTTGGCAAGAATTCCACAAAGTGTGCTGGTAATGGCTGTCAGTGGGTAAACAGACAGGGAAACGGGGTGTCTCCGCTGTCGATGAATCCGTCGTCAGCGGAGCAAATCTAATAACTCTGTCAATTCCTGAATTAGGGAATATCATAGGGGACACTGGATCGGACTATTCTTTAATTCCCAAGATTATAGCTAATAAAAATGCTTTGACTCTTCAGCCGTCTACAGTTAAATTGCAGACAGCTAGTGGTCAGCCTTTGAACTATCATGGGTCCGCGGTTTGCTTCTTTGAGATAAATTCTTTGAAGCAAAGCTTTAATTGGCGGTTTTTGGTGGCTGATGTGGTCCATAGCATCCTCGGCCTTGACTTCCTCCGAGCGAACAATTTGGCGGTAGATCCCTTAAATAACACTTTATTCTTTGCCGCCCAGAAAACCCATAAAAAGGAAAGACATCAGGAAAGAAAGACTGAGCAACAGTGCCTTCTAACTCTTTCCGACACATCAACGATTGGACCAACATTCAATATTTCACTCAGCAACGTGCCGAGTGCTGTAGTCCATCCCCTAAATAAGCTCTTGTGAAGCCGTCCTAAGTTGTTCACCAAGATTGACGTGGCCGAACCAGTAAAACATCCTGTCAAACACTATATTACAACGACAGGACCACCGGTTTTCGCGAGACCCAGAAGACTATTTGGCGAAAAAGGAAAGCAGCTGAGGCAGCCTATCAAAGATTGCTCAAGTCGGGGACAGTCTATCGCGGCGAATCTCCATGGGCCTCTCCTCTGCATATGGTTCCTAAACCTAATAATGAGTGGAGAGAGTGCGGTGATTACAGGGCCTTAAATGCAGTAACTGTGCCAGATCATTACCCAATGCCCTGCATTGCGGACTTAACGAATACCTTGTCCGGTTGTACAGTATTCTCGAAGCTGGACTTGGTGACCGCATTCAATCAGATTTCCATGACAGAAGAAGACCAACAGAAGACTGCCGTTACAACCCCATTTGGACTATTCATTCATCGCAGAATGCCATTTGGTCTCAGAAATGGGTAGTTGCTACGCGAATTCCCAGAGAAAGTTTGTAGAAATTTAGAGCATTTTAGTGGAGTCTAAAAATGTTTAAAATATGCTCGATTTATTTAATTTATGTGAAGAAATGCTCGATTTTAAGAAGTAATTACTTAGTAGTGGTGCTCGAGATAATTTGAGAAGCAGTATGAGAGTGGTGGGTAGTTGCAAGTACATGTCCATGCATTAGTATTTTTGATTTCACAAGGCAGGTGTTTGGGGGTGGGTAGGAGGACCATTCACTACACTAGCTAGCTAATTCCATTGGCTTGTGTTTGGGGGGGGGTAGCAGGACCATTCACTACAGTAGCTAGCTAATTGCATAGGCTTGATGGCTGATGGATGTAGTGGAGAGCCATTGGGTCCATTAATGGCGTAACGGCGGCCATATTGGATTGACTGTTGGTGGGTACCTACGTGGTGGGGGTTTGGGTGCTGGGTAGCTATGTGGTTAGGTTTTGGGGAAAGGTGTAATTGTGGGTTGGGGGGGAGAGGGGGGTTTGGGGTGGGGTTGGGGGGGGTGTTTCCAGCTCCGGCCAGCTATTTGTCCATATTCTCCTCAGAAATTTTGTGGGGAACCCGGTATAGGTGTAATTGGGGGGGGGGGTTGTGGGGGTAGCCACCCCTAAGAAATTTTTTCAACCCCCCCCAGAAATTTTTGGGGGCCCCCGGGCCCCCTCCCCAACTGGGGGGGGGGTATTCGCGCGGAGGGCGCGAAAATTGGCTAAAAATTGTGCATTTTTAGGACAAATTTTGTAAAATTTTTCAAAAAAGTCCAAATTGTTTGCTTAACGTGTTTATTATCGCGAGAAATACACGTTTATGGTTTTCGAGTACTCAAGTTCTTGAGTTGCAAGTTATCGAGAGCTTGAACTTGAGGCCTCAAGTTCTCCCTGGGCTTGCAAGTTGGGTCAATTTTCTCGAGTTTGCGGGAAAGGTTTATAAAACACTTGAGATCCGCACTCGAGACTTGAGACTTGCAACTTGCAACTTGAGAACTTGAGAACTCGACAACTTTTATGAAAATGGTCCCATGTCTTAAAAATGCTTAAGATGGGTGCCGTTCAAAAAGAAGAAAGGACGAGGTTGTGTGCAAATTAATATATGCACAACTTCACGGAAGAACCCATATTCGCGGTCTGTGAAATTATTTATACATGCATACCAACGCTTCGATTTACTTTATAGTGCATAACTAATCTACAGCTCTAAAACTGCCAACCGACAAGTGGCATCTGCCCAGAAAATTAAGATGTCAGAAATCACCACTTGAGCCACATGGCCCACCCGACGTTATTGAATTTGGCGAATTGTGTAAAATATGGTCAAAACGTGTTAGGAAATGTGAATTTAGGCCAAAAACGCAATTACTATGCAGCTGAAGCTTGCTGTAGTCGAAAATTTGAATTTCGGGCACTATTGTATCACCCTTTAATGCCTGAATTTCCTCAAGACTAACTGTCGAAAATGACAGATTTCACATTTTTTACTGGGAGCACCTAGAAAGATGGGACTGCCACCAATCGATAAAAAATTAACTCCTCTACATTTCGAATTACCACTAAAGGTTTTCCGACGCACCCAGAAAAGTCAAAAACCGTCAAAGTCTGTGAAAGTAGGAATTTTTGCTAAGTTTTAATTGCATAAAATCAACTAATCAATTTTTAGGTGCAAGAGTTGATTCTACATTAGTACATTAGTTTAGTGTTCGTGTAGAACCTCCTCTATAATCTAGTGAAACGGCTTTTCCGAACGAACTACTGCCTCAATGAACGAACTCAATGCAGCGCTCGAACAGGTCCCAGTTTTCTGAATTTTCATTGTCGGCGGAATGCTACAGAAACTCCACAACCATTTTTGAATCTGCTTTAGTGCTCCGCCTGGCGACACCCTAAAATGACCCGAAGCCCTATCAGACGCTGGTTCCACTGCTGCCACTGGACGTATGATAAACTAGACTTCAAATCTCACTCTCTCGAGGAACGACGGTTGCCATCATGCAATGCAAACTCTTACATCAAACCACCCTATTATTCTCGTTAACTGCACGGTGCACACCAGCTTTGGAGAAATCAAAACTAAAATTGCGAGATATGTGTACAAAGGTAGGAGATTCATAGCTGATCCATCCCTTCAACGGAATTCCCACTCATAGTCAAACGGACCTCAATTATCACCACATCCCATCCTACCATCCACATTATTCCGATCCTGCGTTTACGGAATCATTGACTGTCACCTTGCAGAGAAGTCCTGTGCGTCCATCATTAACACTGGAAGATGTTCACTTGACTCTAATAATCTGTGGCTCTCTATTAAAAACGTTGTACTTTACTTTTTTGCTTCTTAAGACTTTCCTTGTTCATATGGGTATCCCATGCAAAAGCATGCGTACCTTGAACAACCGAAAGCCTAGATCCCGTGCAGCCATTTGTCGAAGTTGCTCTGATTGTCCCATCAGGTCAAAATTGACAGGAGGAGGACCGCCCAAACTAAAAACACTGCAACTGATTCTTCGGGACAGTCAGAGGGACGTTTCCACAAAAGAACTAGTCTCTTATTATCCTAGCCCATATAAAGTTGCCTGTCCACTATGTACTGAACATCACTTTTCAGGGTCCAGAAACCAAATCTGCTCACTGAAAAGACATTTACAGGAGCGCCATACTATGCTAATGTCCTCTGATCACGATGTCAATAGTCTTAAAAGGATTTAAATGGTATTTGTGGCCCAAACCAGTGCTAGGTTTTCCAGACAAGACAACACCACACTTGAGTATCAATTCGGCAACTAGCCAACATAAAATGCTAAGTTTACGAATCAGATAATTCTTTACAATTATTAGATGCTTCAAATGTTTCGGCGTTCATGAGTGAATACCTACTGATTTGTTCTCAATCCTGGTTCTCACTTTCATTTATAGGCAAAGGTATAGCAACCTGGCCAACTGATACGGAATCTCCTTCTTGCTCAGAAGCAATGCGTATGGTCTACACGACACGTTGAAGAAATGAGTTTACTTTTCCTGATCCCATTGACTTCAAGGTGAAATATACCAAAACCACGTCACCCCTAACACAACACAAGTCATACAATTGGATGGTCCATGGTTTGGTTTCAGTCGCTGACTTTTTCAGATACATCAAAGTGATAAGAAGAATTCCTTCCCTAAACTTTATGAATCCCTATCAAAGGATTAATAGTCTGCTAAATTCATGTATTTTTGTACTCGTTGCTACGCTATTGTTGTTGATATGTCTGTTCCATACCAAGCTTTATGGTCCAACGGGACCGGAGTCCTACTTTTATCGATTAATCTACTTCGTTGCCAGTAGACATGAGCACGGCCCGGATTTTTTCGGCCCGCCAGGCCCGACCCACTCCAAAACCTTGTTCGGCTGTGCCCGCTGGCAAAAGTTTTGGAACCGGCCCGCAAGGTGGCAAAATTTGGCCCGGCCGGCCCGCCAAATCAAAATTTTCAAAATTTTACTTAAAATATTATTTCAAAAGCATAATGGAAACGCTAAATTATGCTACGAAATGTTAAATTTAACTGTAAATTAACCAGATTGCGTAAATGTTTAGCTAATTTTACCGATTTTACAACATCTTCGAGTGTCGATCAGGCCCGTTTCGGCCTGCTCCGGCCTGCAGCTAAAAACTTTCTCGGCCCGGCCCGGCCCGCTAACAAATGGATGTCGGCCCGATTAGAAAAACTCATCTCTAGTTGGCAGCCCGCACCATCCTTAGAATACATCCCCCTGTCAACAATTTGCCTAGAGTTAAGGGGCGGTCGCCTTCGTGGTGGAGCTGCCCGAAGGCAGCTCCAGCCAGTCGGTGATGGACAAATCTCCATCCTTGCGAAACAACTCGGATAACTGTTAAAAGCAATTACTCGGTGTCAGCTAGTCGAATTTTAAAATTAAGCAGCGAGCTGACAGTGTTCTGAAGAAATGAACTAAGACTTAATTAAATAGAATATAAATTCTGACAGCTTAGTTTTGTGATCGGATCTAGTACTTTGTTAGTTTTGTTAATCAATACATCAAGCTTAGTTAGTCAAGCTGCAACGTGTTTGAAGCAGCTACTGCATTTTGGAACAACAACTATCAGGACATTTAATGGTAGCAGAGCAACGTCTTACGATTCACGATGGAGAAATCTGCAATGGATCCTTGTTTCAACTGCAACAAGGACTCTATCAATGGAATTCAATGTGATTCCTGCACCAACTGGTGGTGCCAGGATTGCATCAACGCTTCCGATCCGGATACCCTGCCCAACGCCCTGTATGAAGCCCTCATCGGTAAGCAGTTTATATGGGACTGTTTAAACTGTGGTGGGTCCCCACTCCCTCAACAACTGGAAAGGGATGGGACATTTTCAAAGGCCGATTTGCAACGACTGGGTTGTAGTCGGTCCCTGGAGGAGGGCCCAGCGGGTGCTAAGGGTACTGGTCACACGGTCGTTGGTCCTGGGAAAACTAATGATGGTCCGTCGACCCATTCCACCCCAGGTTCCGATGTCAGTGACATCATGCGGATGATGGTGTCAATGATGGAGCGTCAGGATGCCCAAAGACGCGAAGATTTGGCAAGAATGGAAAGAAACCTCGCAGATGAACGAAGGCGCGCGGAGGAACAGAGACAACGGGATCAGGCTCAGCACCGAGAATATCTTCAATTGATTCTTCAGCATATTGGCCGTCCGACCATCGCTGCCCCTTCCGATGCCCCGAATCCGAGCCCTACCCTGACAAAATTGCCCAAACTGAAGCTGCCTACCTTCTCGGGAGATCGCCTCGAATGGTTGAACTTCTGGGAATCTTTCGACATCAATGTCCATAGCCAGGATCGCCTCCAGGATAAGCAGAAGCTGGACTACCTTCATCAGAGTCTCACTGGCCCGGCTCTAGATAAGATCAAAGGTTTGGGACTGCAAGGTAACAACTATGTAGAAGCTATTAAGATCTTAAAGGATGAATACGGTAGGCCGCAGGATCTAATTGAGGCTAGAATAAAACTACTACAGGACCTTCCTTGTGTGAAAGAAAGTGGTATCAACCTTGAAAATTTTGCAGATGAGGTTAGGGCGGCGAGCGCTTCGTTGATTAAACTTGGGGTACCGGAGTCAGGATTGGACTTCCAGGTCTATGCCTTAAAGCAGAAATTGCCTCACAGTTTCCAAAATGAAATGAAAAGGCTACGTGTAATGAGGGGAAAGGCTGATGAATCTTGGTCAATGAAGGAATTTCTACAACTTCTACACGACATCAAAGATCTAGTTGGTACTAGGCAGGCTAAGGCTAAGCATGAACAAAAAGAAGCTAAGTGCGAGCAATACCAAATGGAATTGCAGAGCGTGGGAGCTCCTACAGCTGCCTCGTTCCTGCAATCCTCAACTAAAAAGAGCGAGCGAGCGTGTGTGTTTTGTGGCAAGTTGAATCACTTCAGTGATGACTGCAAAACGGTTTCTGAGGTGCCTCAAAGAAAATCCGTGATCATGAAGGATGGACGATGCTTCAAGTGCCTCAGCAAGGATCATCAGGCAAAGGCATGCCGAAGAAACAAGGCTTGTTTCCATTGCAAGGAAGCAGGTCACCATTCCAGTCTTTGTACGAAGCGGAAGAGTGGATCATCCAACAGTCAACATCTGGCATCAGTAGAAGAAAATCCGCAGAATGAAGAAGTTTCTCAATTCCAAACGTTCCTGTCCGGTCCGCAGGAAGTTGACGGGATCATTATGGCGACTTGTCCTACCAAGGTAAGCAATGCCGATACCCACATCAGTACAACGATGAACATATACATGGACGCAGGAGCCAGATATACTTGTATCGACAAGTCATCTGCGGATCTTCTGAAGCTGAAGCCGACAAGAAAGGTGGTCTTGAATACTGCTCGATTCAATTCAAATCAAATGGAGAAGATTAAGGCCGATGTAGTGAGGATAAGACTTCATGGAGAAGCTGGGTTCACTCTCGATGTTTTCGCCTACGCCATACCGAATATGGCTCCTCCCCTTCCGATATATCCCACGAGGTTGTCAAGGGAATGTTGGAGTAGAATCAAGCCTTTCAAGCCGAAGAATACGCCACCAAAAAAGGCAAGGATAGTCAAGATTGATATCTTGCTAGGAATGGATCACTGGAACGAAATCATGGGTCCGCAAGTGTGTCAAGCAGTATCTGTCGATCAGCACATGACCATTTACTGCACCCCAATTGGAGCTGTATTAGCTGGCAGTTCAATGCAGAGTGATACAGCAGGACTTGTTCCGGTGATGCCGGCTATGTATTGTCAGGTCAGAGGTGATGTTTCCAGTTTATGGACACTGGAAACTATAGGCATCAAACCTGAAGAATGCAGGGATGAAAACAGTGAAGACAAACTGGACAAGCAATTCAAGGAGACGACTACCTATGAGAATGGGCGATATTACGTGAAGTGGCCGTGGAAATTAGCACAGCCAGACATACCAACCAACTATCATCAAGCGAGATACCGGTTGCAGAGGACGTTGGACACTCTTTGTGCCGATTCAACCAAGTTAGGCAACTTTAACGACTACAATGCCATCATTATGGATCAGTTGAACAAAGGCGTAATTGAGCCAGTGGAAGAAGCACATCCAAGGGCAACGGTGGTGCACTACATTTCTCACTTTCCTCACATACGGAGTGATCGAGAGACGACAAAGGTCCGCATAGTCTATGACGCTAGCGCCAGAACAAAGCCACTGGGTGTCAGCTTGAATGATTTGATCCATGTTGGGAAGAACTACCTGGAAGATATAGTTGGCTTGTTGCTGATTTCGTATCCCCAAGGTGGTAATGACTTCAGACGTAGAGAAAGCTTTCCTTCAAGTTGGTCTACAACCTGAAGATCGAGACAGTACCAGGTTTCTGTGGTTGAAGAATCCAGACGATCAGACAGTTGAACACAACATTCAAGTCTACAGATTCACAAGAATTCCGTTTGGAGTCATCGCTTCACCATACCTACTAGGTGCCACCATCAACCGACTGCTTGACGACCATCCATGCGAAGCTGCTAACAGAATCCGAGGGAACATCTACATGGATAATGTGTTCATGGAAGCTGGTAGTACGGAAGAAGCAAGGGACCTGTACAAACAGGCTAAAGACTTATTCCGTAGTGCATCAATGAATCTCCGAAAATGGTTGTCCAATAGCCATGAATTCAACGAGAATTTGCCAAAAGAAGACAAAGTCAAATCTCCCATAGCGAAAGTCCTTGGATTGTTGTGGAACTCCGAGACAGATACACTACGACTGAAGTATAAACCAGAAGCTACTGATAGCACAGCTACAAAGAGATTAATTCTTCACGGTATTGCCAGAGTTTTTGATCCGCTTGGTTTGGCCAATCCCATTGTGGTTTTGGGAAAACTGTTACTCCAGCAGTTATGGAAAGAAGGCAAAGACTGGGACGATAGAATTTCGATGGAACAACAAAAGGAATGGGAACACATTCTGGAATCAATAGCTGGGTTCGTTAGTGCCGAATTCCCAAGACGTGTACTTGTAGACGACGCTGATGAAACTTGGCTAGCTTGTTTCACGGATGCCAGCAGCAAGGCCTACGCTGCAGTGGTATACTTGGTGTCTCCGTCTCAGAATGGTCACAAGACACACCTTCTTTTCTCCAAGGCTCGCGTCGCCCCAATCAAGTCAGCTATTACAATTCCACGATTGGAACTCCTGGCGGTTGTGTTAGGAGCTCGTATGCTACGTTTTATAGAACACGAGCTAAGACGGTCAAGGCTCAAGAAAAGACTATGGACGGACTCTCAGATTGTTCTTCAGTGGATTCGGTCTGAGAAACCATTGGAACCATTTGTTCAAAGACGAATAACGGAGATAGTTGGATCCAAGGATATCGATTATTTGTTCGTCGGTACCAGAGATAATCCAGCTGATGTCGCGTCCAGAGGAACTTCTTGGGACAACCTAAAGAAATCCTTGTGGTTCACCGGTCCCATTTGGTTAAGTCGGCCACCAGAGAAATGGCCACATTGGCAGCAACAGAAGACAGAAACAGAAGATACGATTGCTGTTTCCAGTGATATAGACGACAAGGCAGTCTCCGACGGCGCTGGGGTGTGCGGACTCCGTGAATGCGTTCGTTCGGTTGACATGAAGCCTCCGATAGTCAAAAAGGATGATCAGGGATCCGAGAATGGTCTGGCAACTGACACAGTGTTGGTCGCCGACTGCGCTGGGGTGTACGGACTCCGTGAATGCGTTGGTTCGGTTGATTCAAGGACGATGCTAGACCGGAAGAGTAATCACAATCCAGCAACTGGCATCAGCTCAGACACAGGGTTGGCCACCGACGGCGCTGGGGTGTACAGACTCCGTAAATGCGTTCGTCAGGCCGACTCAACAATTGCAGTAGAGAATAATGCTGATCAGATGGTTGGATTTGCAGCTCATGCCGATCAGTTGACCCAGTTTAATTACCCGTTTCATATTGACCCCAATGACTTTTCAACTTCGAGAAAGCTGTTCCGTGTGACCGCTTACTGTCAACGTTTTGTAGATTTCCTCCGAGGGAAAAAGAGGCAATCAGGAACGTTGGTACCGCAAGAAATCGAACAGGCAAGACTCATCTGGATAAAAGCTGTTCAGGAAGGATGTTTTGGTGAAGAATCCTCAGGTGTACGAACCAAGTTTGCAAAGCAACTAGATCTATTTATAGATCGCGAAGGTATTCTCAGGTGTGGAGGAAGGTTGGCCAATGCTAAAATTTCTGCTGAAGCCAAATTTCCGATATTACTACCTAAAAGACACCATTTCACCACGCTCCTCATCGAAGAAGCTCACAAGAGAGCTCTTCACTTTGGCAAAAGAAGCACTCTAACCGAACTGCGAAAGTTCTACTGGGTGCCTCATGGGCTAATGGCTGTATCAAAGGTGATCCGCTCTTGTGTCATATGCCGAAGAACAGAAGGAGGACCGTTCAAACCTCCAAGGATGGCACAGTTGCCGGAAGCTAGAGTTTCCAAAGCAAGACCTTTTAGTCACACTGGGTTAGACTATCTTGGTCCGGTGCTTGTGAAGCCTGCTTCGAAAGGAGCAGAATACCAGAAACGGTGGATCGCTTTGTTCACTTGTTTTGCAACAAGAGCTGTTCATCTGGAGCTAGTTCATGACTGCTCTTCAGATTCTGCAGTCAATGTCATCAAGAGGTTCATTGCAAGAAGAGGATGTCCCAAGGTAATCTTGACTGACAACGCAACTCAATTTTTGAAAACAGCTAACATCTTGAAGGCGATTTGGGAAGACAAGGTTGGAGAAGAAACCTACCACGGCATTACTAAATTCTTTTCAGAAGCGGAAATAGATTGGAAAACTATTCCCGAAAGGTCGCCTTGGGCAGGTGGATTTTATGAACGGTTAGTGGGCCTTGTCAAAAGAGCCCTGAAGAAAGTACTGTGGCGTGCAAGTGTCAATGAAGATTTCCTATTTACTCTCTTAACGGAAATTGAAGCGGTGCTCAACGGTCGTCCACTGACTACACTGAGCACGGATATTCGAGACGCTGGCGTGCTCACACCGGCTGCATTTATTGCTCCAAGTCCAGAGCTGAGTTTACCCCCTTCCGCAGAAAATACCGATGATCCAGACTATCTTCCGCCATCTCTTGCAGCCAGACAACTACTAACTGCCTACAAGAAGATGCAGCGGAGACTGGACCAATTTTGGTCTATTTGGCAGACTCAGTACTTACAGGAGCTTAAAGAAAGTCACCGCCTGTGGTTTAAGGCTCATCGTTCGGAGGTGGACAGACATCCAGAGGTGGGAGAGATTGTGCTCCTAAAGGATCCTTCCCCACGGGTAACCTGGAAAATGGCCCGGGTTGAAACACTTTTGCATGGTTCTGACGGAGCCGTCAGGTTTGTCCAACTGAGATTTCCTAATGGGAATGCTACTCGAAGGGGAATACGGGATTTGGTCCCTTTGGAGTTGGGCTTTGGTGAGGACAATGAAACAGCTCCCCTTACCGGCCTCCTTACCGACGTCTCCTGCCGCGACGTACCCGCGGCTTCACTCCCAACCCCCGATGAAAATGGTACCGGTTTCTCAGAGGAAGTCGTTAACAGCCAGACTTCCCCGATGCTTACAGTGGAAGCCGCCAATAGCCAGGCTTCCCCGATGCTTACAGTGGAAGCCGCCAATAGCCAGGCTTCCCCGATGCTTTCAGCGGGAGCCGACCATAGCCAGGCTTCCCCGATGCCTTCAGCGGGAGCCGACAATAGCCAGGCTTCCCCGATGCCTTCAGTGGGAGCCGCCAGTAGCCAGGCTCCCCAGATGCTTTCAATAGAAGCGTCACCCTAACTGTATTATCATATCTATGCTTTCCCGATGCCGGCGGGAGAATGTTCTGAAGAAATGAACTAAGACTTAATTAAATAGAATATAATTTTGATAGTTTAGTTTTGTGATCGGATCTAGTACTTTGTTAGTTTTGTTAATCAATACAACAACATAGTTAGTCAAGCTGCAACGTGTGTGCAAGCAGCTAGTGGATTTTCGAACAACAAACTATAAGGACAGACAGTACTCCCAACCGGTGCAAGATTAACTGGAATGGGGCGTATAGAAAAAAGATACTCTAGCTATTAGGTAAATAACTATTTTAAAGGTTTTGTACAGGCATTTGGTACCTCTTATGGGAAAATCGTGAAATTAAAATGAGGGGGTTGTACCAGCTCTCGCTATTGCCTATACATATGCTACAAAAATATCCGGATTAAACGATAGACTTGTATATTATTGGCTATAAATTTACATTGCGTTAAGTAGTTTTCAAAAGTTCACAAAGCCGACTGGGGCAGCCTAACAGGCTCGGCACTCTTAGTAGCGCTTATGGAATTGAGAGGAAGTGTGCTCATACAATTACGCGAATTTGATCTGTGGTTTAATATTCAAGATTTGACCGAGGTATAAATTTTTATTTCTGCGCAGAACAAGGCTTGAAAAATCAGATTCCCTTGTATGTTAATGTATATTACTTTAGGCAAAAATATAAGAAAAATCAAATTTCATCCTACGTACCAAGGCATATGTACGTCTTTGCTTCCAGTAAACTTCCTTGTTTTGTTTTCGAAAAATTAAAGCTCACAAGTAGACAGGCAATCATAAAGCATTTTTGAATTAGCTTGTTTTTCAGTCTGCCAGACGGAGATTAACTTATTTGTCTAGAAGTAAACTGTGAAGAATGTCGAAATTTTCGAAATCCAAAAATTTAGCTGATTCTGCGCCACACAAGATAACAAGCGGCCCAGAACTATTTAAGAGGAGTGCTTTCAGTTGCATAAGCCAGAAACTATTATTTTGTCGAACTTTGAGCATACTCTAATAGTTTTCTATAGTCATGATCAGATTTCTAGTCGTTGCTTTATTCCTAGCTTTGGTTGCGACTTCAACAGCAACCGGGAACTGTGAACAAGTCTGCAGCAGCCACCTGCTGCAGCTTCCGCTAATCTCTACGATGGGAGAATCACAGCAGTGTGAAACCCTCAAAGCTGCCATGAATTGTCTGCGAGAAGATTGCGACAGTCGAGGAGAAGCCGTTTGGACCGTCGCTCAGCGAGATCCCACCATTCAGGCGGCCCTCACAAGATGCATTCCGGCTTAAATAGAAAACGTTACGCAAACAAAATGCTATTTATATGTTGGTAATAAAGTTGTGAGCATTTACCGGTGTTTGAATCTTTGAAGATGTGTTAAACTGACACTAAATTGTGGAGGCATCCTACAAACATTAGCAATTTCATAAGAGGCCCCTGAATGCTGCTTCTTCGTTAACCGTAAGCGAACAAGAGACGGAGAGACGAAGTCAAGGACAGAAAACAAGACCCCCAAAACAATCATACATTCATACATTCAGGACGACACTTTCCGTTTGCCAGCTGGTACTGCAAGCCCGCATGCCAATAGTTCTTAGGATGGAATGAAACCTACCAAAGCTTGCTTGAAAAACAGTTAACAAAAGGCAGGCTGCAGGAAAAGGTCTGAGGAGTGACCAGGTCAAGCGTTATATAGGAAAGTAGGGAAAGGAGGAAAGCAAACATCAGAATTGGCTTGTTTGTTTGAGATATAGGTATAAAACATTGAGGAACTTGTTTCTCCCCTACTTATACATACATGTCCCTCATCAATTATTCTGTTGCAACATAAGATTTTACGGTTTTTCGGTACTTTTAATTTTCAGTTTACGCTTTACGCACTACAATTTTATCTGTATGTATGCATGTAGACATCATTTCTAGCAGAAACTAGATAACTACTAACAAGCCTCTGATTGGTCAGCGAAGCAAAATTTGGTCGGTCTCCGTTTAGTTCAAAATACTGTTTTCTATTGCTGCAATCATATTTTACGCCATTCTAATGACAAGATTTGAAAGCTTAAGGGCAGCTAGCTTGTAGCATAACTTTTGTAACAAACATTAGTAAAAGGTTTAACTATGTCTGTATAAACAACATTGACACATTCATTGCAGTCTGTAGCTTTGGTCCAATAGCTTAAACCTTGCAGCAGCTGGCTAACCCTGGAGCGATTTTTGAGAAATCCATTTCCAATCCAAATCCCAGAAATTGGGAAAATTCAAGATATGTATTTAGAAACATTTAATGACTCTTCGGAAATGAATTTAGCTTGCATTCCTCAAAAACGTAACAGACCTCATAAGTTTTCATTAACTTTTACAAGTTGCTTGAACATAGAATAAGCTGTGAAGGACTGCAAAAGTTTGCACGTAACACCTTGGATATATTCGGAGCAGCAGAACTACAAAATACTGCACATACACACAAAATAATACACATAGTCTGTCCGCACAATCTCAACATGTTAACAAAAGGATTAGACTGCACAGTTATAGCTTGCATTATTATAACGTACCTTCCAAATGAAACTAATAAACCATCATTGTTTGATTTCTTAGCAGCTGCACTCGCACACCCAGCCGGTGGAACTGTGACGTGGCTGTACAAAATCAGTTAACCACGCAGCATCAAATTTAAAAGTATGGCCTGCATGCTCCTATTCCGTTTTGAATATGCAAAATGTGTAGAAAGTGTAAAGAATTCATTGTGCGTTATCACAGGTACAGCCGTCTGAAAAATTGTGCCTGTCTTTTATGTTCTTGTCTGTTTATTGTGTTCAAGCCTTTTATTTCTGTAGATCTTGCTTGCTCAAACGATATTTCTCGGTTTCAAAAAATTCCAATGGCATCCCAATGTACATACCACGCTAAGCTTTAAGCTTCTAATGTTGCACCAACTTGCTGCTGGTACAGTAATTGCAAAAAGAAAACTGCTCTCACTAAAACACTTAAAAAATTTCTGCTCATTTGATGACTATTCATGTTCAGCTTGTGTCCAGGTCGAGCCGACTGCTAGTACTCGTTGGCGTGTAATTGTTAGTACTGAACCCTACAATGCTGATTATAACATCGGATCAATCAACCCTATACTTTGAGAACACAAGAACATCTCCAAACCAGCAAGTTCTAGGATATGCAATAGTTGGTTTGAGATGAATTTCAGGAATCGGCTTTTATTGGTTCTGACTTGACCAGGTTCCTGTATTCAGCCTGTCTGTCCACCGCTCACTTAATTCAACCTAACCAGCACATAGGACACTTGCCAGAGTTCATTTAGATTCGTAAACAAGAATCAGGGAAAATTCAGCACCTGCAACCTGCTTCAATTCGCAGCACCTTGTTAGATAGTGGATTCGAAACATTTGATGTTAGAATTCAAAATGTCACCACGCAGTCAAAACGTTGTTTGTTTGCTTGAGTATGGCAGAAACTGTAAACCAATTCACCTCCCTAGATAGGAAAACCAATACACTGCAAAACAAATTTTTACTAAAATTAAAATTCATGCAACTTCCACTGTTCGTTTTCTTGACATTGCATTTAGTGTCGATTGGTTTGCAAGCAACATTTTCTTTCTACACAGCGTTTGCCAGAGGTCTTCAACTACCCGAATATAGGATCGCTGTGTAGCAATTGTGATAACAGGATTACCAACAGGATTTACACTCATCGAAATGAAAGTAAGGATCATAATAATATAAGTAATCTCAGTTTGTTCCAGAATGTCTGCATGAACTGTCGATACTGCATACAGGATGCGATACGGCAGACAAGTCAAAACTGACCATAGGGTTGTGCTGAATACATAAGCAATGGATTTCAAATGATTCGTTCCTGACGATTGCTGGCGATGACTTCGAAGCATCATTCTCGCTAGTGTGCTGGAGGATGAGTCTGTGCAGAATGGAATCCGACTCCACATGTCCTCACGTTTTCTGCGCAGAACAAGCAGTCCAATATATAAACTGATAACAAAAGACGAAAAAATTGGCACGGCAAAGAATACAATCAGAAAGGCTAAGTAGACCATAATTGTGCGGGGATAAAATTTGCAGGGAGGTATGTAGTCGGTAGCCGGACCAAATAAAATTAGATAGGTCCAGGATGCCGCAATACACCAGCATAAGCCAATTCCCATTATAATTTTTCGTTTGGTTACAATTAATCCATAGTGTAAAGGCTTATGAATATACAAAAATTTATCCACGTTTAGCATCAGTAAGCAGAGACTAGAAGTGATACTACTGACATAGAAAGCACAGAAGGTCAGAAAACAAACTTCCTTTGGAATGATAATGTGCAAGGCAAACTGCAGAAAAAACACAGGTCCATGAATTGAGCAATATATAAGGTCCGCAATGACCATGCTCATGATAATCAGCTTGTTCGCATGACTGGAACGACGCACTAGCTTTGAACTCAGATAAAGCACGAATAGATTCATAGGAATTCCAATTAGTGTTACCACTAGTAGCTCTGCATAACCAGCACAATGTTTCATGAACAGCATTTTGTTGGATAGCATAGACTTGCTTTGTTCCAAACTGGCATTTTCCACGTTTTCTACAAAGCGTCTGTAGTTTATTTTCAATACGGTAGTATTGAAAATAGAAATACCTAAACACAATTTATTGTATTTAAGTTATTTGGACGTATCAATACAATAATGCACACAATTCGCTAAAACTGTACTATGTCCCTTTTATTTCAATGAATACACTAAATGTCAGGGACTGTGTGTATTTACGGTATCGGCACCAATTTTGTGGGATGTTAACTTTATTTCCTTATCAATGAATAAACGGACTTCGAGAGTGCAGAATCAATCTCGACAGTGTATGTCCCGAGTACATCCCGTAAAGCAGCTATTCAATACAAATAGCGAAACTGGTAGAAATAGATCGCAATAACTTTAATAAAAATCACGAGTTATTTTTACAAATAATTATCAAGCAAACTTTCCGGTTTAATGCCAATCCTAATCAAACCTCAAAACCCCAGAACCAAAATAACATACAACGAAATATAGATATGACGGTGAGCATACACATCTCCTACAATGCACTGCTCCTACAATTAGATTACGGTGGTTAAATGCCACAGAGAGATGTTTTGGAAATTGAATAAATACATTACGCTGTTACTGTTCGAATAGTTCTCGAGTCGTTGTACAAATTCTCTACATAAGTTATAACTATAAATTATAAGTTAAAGAGTTTAACTTGCATCATTTATTTTTCCAATTAATCGTGTTTTATAAGTCAAATCTTATTAATTTCGAATGTCTAATTTTTAATTTCTAATGTATTTCTAGTGTCTAATTAATTTCTTCAAAATTACATTCTTACATAGAACACGATAACTAATGTATAGACAAGTTACTTTGTTACTGTAGTTCTATTTTGAATCATTTTGAAAAAAACACTGAACAATTCTGTGTTTATGAACAAATTAAAGCTTTTATTGCAATTACAATTACTGCAGTTCGTTTCTTTTAATGTTACGAGGACAACATTTAAGGCCTTCCAAAGTTTTTTTACAAGGATTTAATTTAATTTTTATTTCAGTAACCAAAAAAGTTAACTCAACCAGTAAAATAAAAACCAGTATTTCCTTAGTTTTGAAAACGAAATGGCAGAGTAAACTACCGTAATCTTATTAATATTTGACCTCCAGTTCACCCTTTAATTTCAATACACAGCTCCTATGTATAACAAAAGTTTGTAGGACTACTACTGACTACTACTGAGTACTGACTACTAAAGGATAACCAGACTAAAACCACCAATCGAGTCCAATGGCTGACTAACTTTTAAAATTCAAACACTAAAACGTGTTACAAGCTATTGGAATAGCTAACTTTTTATTTCGTTTGTTGTTTGCTGCGAAATTTCAAACCGAAATATGGTTAGATTTAGCAAACATCGCATGGGTGTTACTAAGTCGACGCTCGACGGTGTTTTTGTTTTTCCTGTAAAAATCGTCAAAATATGTCCTTAGGATATCTGAACCTGTGTTCACATTAGTAACAAAATTCATAGTCACATGTTTTATGCTCAAATGAAAATTTCAGAATCATATATAATTTTCAGATTTGTAGTCAATCAAGGCTTGCCAGAATTAAGAGTTGGGGATTCCTGGGGCCAGTGTTATCAAGCATCTCAACCTGCGTTGATAAACCAATCCGGGTGAGATTGGGTTTAAAATTTAAAACCGAGTTGAATTGAAAAGCAGGGTTCGGTTTGAAATTTGAGTTGAGTTATAACCGAATTAACGCTGGAAAACATAGTCAACCCAAAATTTTTGATAACATTGGGTTGAGTACCAGGGTTTAGCCAACCCTAAAATTTTAGGGTTGAACTCAACCCAATTTTAATAACATTGGCCCCAGGGGTGTAATCTTTATCCTTGGCACACCGAGTCCAACCAATTTGAATTTCTGGTTACTAATATGTCAAAACTGCATTAACAATTAATAATGCGACAGTAATTACCTTGTTCCAAGTAGAAAATAAATTCCAAGCCTATCGGCATCGTGGATAGGTTGTTATCTCTACTCTAGAACTAATATATAAGCAAAACGAAATTATAGCTCAATTGTTGTCTTTAATCTGGTTAATGTCAGGCAATCAGACACAGTAATCAGCTCCCAGTTTCCCCAGTAAGCTGTTTACTCCTATTTCATAAACGCTAGTTTTTTAGTCTAACATTGTTTTGCAATTACGAGTTTATCATGAATGGAAGCTTGATTAATGTTACCAAGAGTACAAAATACATAAAAGTATGACAGCTGGCATACTCTATGTATTATCAGCTTGACACATCCTCTGCACGCTAACGGCTGATCCCCCCACAAATTGGTACCCAGTCGAAACGGGGGTACGCTCACTCGCTGTATGCTTGTGTGCTAAAAAGCTCGAAAACACAAGCACTACGTGCACGAGTTTTGTCTTTTTCGAACTTTAGAACAAACACATGCATAGCGGCCAAATTCTTTTGAATTGAAGGGTCCAATTTGCGGGGGTGTCAGCCGTTAGCGTGCAGAGGATGTGTCACGCTTATAATACATAGAGTATGACAGCTGTCATACTCTTATGTATTATGTACTCTTGATGATACGTAATGAGAGGAATACTGTGCACAGGAGAAATTGTGCGTCCCAGCTGTGAACGCAAACGAATATATGCATTGTCATACTTAACCTAAATAATAAACTCTCCACAAAATTCACTCATTTGGTTCAGTTTAGGTTTGCTAGACTTTTTAGTTAGTCATTTTAGAGCTGAAATAAGCACGCTATGGTAATCAAGTCAAACTGAATAGAACTATTGTCTACTGTGACTTACACAGAGGATACTAGAAATCATTTATAAACAAGGATATCGAAAACTGTGCAAACGGATCTAACTTTGTCAAGGAACCACGCTAAAGTGCTGAGTCCTGCAGAGGGTCTTTATTTCTCGGTATTGTAAGAAATTTAATTAAAAGAGTGTAAATTTTCAAAATTCCATGATTTTTCGATACGGCAAATGCTACCTTATACACGTTTGTGAAAGTTTTAGCAACAGTTTTAAAAATCGACACTCGACAATAGTGTTGCTTTGAAATAATGTGCCGTTCCATTGAGGCAGATGGAGTTGGAATCTTTATTCAAAACAAATTGGTTGTAATTTTTGAAAAATCGGTTTTTTTAGTAATAACTGTAATTTGACAGAAGTGATCAATTAGTTTTTAGGCAAAATATATACAGATCGTATTTTATTTGGATAAGCCACCACTGCATAAAGCTGACTCTCATGGCCTTTTGGCCCATGGCGAGTTAATACAGTAGAGTTAAAATTTTTTAACTGGTTTCACCTTTTAAGCGAGTTAAAATTAACTTTTCACCATTGTAACCACGCGCGCGAAAAGGATTGAGTTAATTTCAACTCATTTAACTCGTTTAACTCGCTGCGCGAAAAGGACCTCAGATTCGTCATTTCAATCTCAAAAACTACTATTAGGGGTAATCCCCAATACCCCGATTTCCAACAAAACTGAATACACACGTTCTGTCACTAACAGTTTAGTCATCGCAAAAATTCGAAGCTAAACTCAGCCTTGTTGTCAACTTGTACGTACCAAATTCAGCTCGATTGGTCAAGTGTCTAATTTTGACCAAAATCCTATTCTGAAGCAGAAATATAGGAAAGATCCGCTATATGAATTGGTTCCCATTTCTGCCGGCGACCAAAAAATGTCTGCTTCAATTTCAGGTCTCGTCCCAAATGGTTTCAGTTTCTGTGAGTAAAATGATTACTGAGACAATCAATGCACGAACAAAACATTAAGTCAGGATGTAGGACATAAAACAAGCCCACTTTGTCAATAATTTAATCCAGAAAAAAAACTGAGCTGGCGTAGTTTAGGTCTGTCGTCGTCCAGAAGTTTAGAGGCACAACTAGTTTGAATGTTTCCTGAATGAACCAAGGGCCTTTTCGCGTATGGGTAGAAGAGTAGAGTAGAGTAGAGTTAAAAATTAACACTTTTATCTCGTTCAACTCCATTCAAGCTTGACTTTATGAAAAGGATCTAGTTAAATTAATCTCGTTTAACTCCGCTTAACTCGTTCCCAAAAAGGCTCCAAGAAACAAGTTGTTAAGGTAATTGTTGTGTGGCGCGCTATGTTGTTTTGATTTTTCATTTTAGTTTTGATTTGATTTCTAATATCTGTTTTGATTTTTGATTTATCAAAGCAACGGCGTTGCTGCAACGCAAACTACCACGGAGTTTAATCGTGTCCCACATCGCGACTCCTGAAATTGACGCAAGGAACGTTGGCCTTACAGCTAAAGAGATGTCGTACAGAAACTGAGATGACCTTTTCGCACATTGGGGTGTGGGTGTAAATTTGGGAAAACGATGGTATAAAGGTGCCAGCAGAAAAGTGGAAACTTTGAAACCTAAAGAGGTTATGCATGGTTAACTTACGCAACCAGATAGTCAAGAAATCCAGACAAAATTGACAATAGACAAATTTATTGAAATGCTCAAAGGTTTTACGGATTATGGTCTCGAAATGATTGCATCGAGAATATGGGGAAAACTGGCAAGAATTTCGAAAAGAAAAAATTAGTTAATGAACTTATAAGGAGGAAACGTTGCTAGGTGTAGACCAACCTAGTGTTGACTTGGGACTTTGTTGAGCAAACGAGTTGTCTTGTGTCATTTCTCATTGCTTGATTTGTAAAGACAGCTGTGGTTGTTTGCTGGCTCCCAAACGTTTAAAAGCTGCTAAAAACTGGCACTCTCTTCCAAAACAAGCTCTGTAATGGTAACGAATAGCTGCTATGGTTCTTAGACGTAGACACATTGCTGTTAATTTTCCCTTTATTGCTTGCATTATGACTATCAATTTGGTTCAAGTTTCCATTAGACTGGTGCAGGACCAAGGTTGTTGGATGTCGGCTTTGGATATTGAATGACTTGTATGCTTGGTTTGTAGTGTTGGAGTAAGGCGACTGACCCAGCTTCCGTCCGACAGGCAAAGTTTGGTACTGTCCCACTAACGGAAAGTGGTTGTTTGCATGAGCCTTGTATGCGGATGACAGACTACGCTTGCTCCTGGAGCCGCGTCTATACGTGTGCTTGGGGGTGGGAGTTTCACCCTACCCAGACCAGGACCTCACCCCCCGAGGGGTCCCTCACCCCCCAAAATCCGGATTTTCCCGGTTTTTTGGACGAAACTTCCGGCTTTTTGGGCGCAAAAAACCGGAAAAATCAGGTTTTTCGGCGGCCTCCGGCAGCCGGTTCACCCCCCCAAAATACCGTTCCATCCTGCACATGTCTGACCGCGTCCAATAAATAGCGCGCCTGATCCGCGAGGGATCTCTGCCGATATCGAGTGCACATACGCAATTACGTACTTAGGTACTGATCTGCGGGGGTCCACTGAGTACGCAATTGCGGGGGCCGTTAGCGCGCAGAACGTGGCTCGCGAGCTGACAGCAAAGGGAGTGACGCTTGTCACACGCCTATGAATTATATATGTACTCATGCTAATACCAGCCAATACCTAATAACTATAAACATAACAAGACTATTTAAAGATATTTTGATTCCGAAAACTGCACAGACATTCAGTTAACAAAAATAACACTAAATGTGTACACATCGGTACTGCTTAGAAATTTCCCGGCCAATAAAAGTAACGTATTCCACTGATAAATTTTTTAAATCGCGGGGGGCCCAACCCAGTCCAACGTTTCCCGATCAGTGCATACGTGGCTGCAAGCAAGTCCTTATCCAGAAGAAATGGAAAGCATTAAGGTTTTTGTTTAACACGTAAGATCTCAGCTTCAAGGTAAAATTATAAACTCAATAACCGTAAGACGTACGACTTTAACTTTAAAACTCGTTAAAATATACCGTTTAGACAACAAAATAACAGATCGGAGAACATCGAAAAAATGACCCAAAAATGGACTGACCGGTCATTTCAAAATCAATAATAAGTTTTTTCAGGAATATGCTGCCCCTCAAGTTTTTAACTGATTGAGCAGCCGATTATGCCTGTCACGCCAGTGAGGAGGTCTGCACAGGTCAGGCCGGACAGCTGGGGGCAGTTTCATAAAACTTTTGATTCACTTGACTTGACTACTAGCATAGTCTAGTAGGCGAGTCAAGTACCTAACTTGTTTCATAAAGCTTTTCCAGTCAAGCTAGTACTAGCATTAGAGTTGCGAGTCTAGTGGGTAGTCAAGTGCGAGTTGATATAACAGCTTCTTGCTATTAACTGTTTCATAAAACTTCAGCTGCTGCAGGCTACCCCGCTACTAGCAGCAGTCTAGTTCTCGAGTGAATTTCGACTAGAGAACTTTCAGAAAAAGTGCTACAACTTTCGTGTGTTTTAAGATTTTTGATTGGAAATTTTTATAATGGGAAGAGAAATCTTTTCTTTGCGATGTCCTAAAATTTTAAATGATTTCGTTTACTGAAAGAATTGATATGATTTTTTTAAGATTTACGCTTAGTTTTGGAAATACTGATACTAGCATACTTGCAACTCGCGCTAGCAGTGCTAGTGCCACTAGAAGCAGCACAACCTTAGCTAATTTTGTTGAGTCCCTGAAAATTTTTATGAAACACCCACAATTGCAACTCGCAGTAGTCTTGCAAGTACTAGCATGCTGGTACTCGCATGCAAGTTCAGTTTTTATGAAACTGCCCCAGGACAGCAGGGGCCAGTTTCATAAAACTTGAAACTTGCATGTGCAAGTTACAAGAAAAGTGTTTCATAAACCCTCAAGGGGGACTTGCGGACTTGCGGACTTGCACTTGAACTGCAAGTTGCAAGCCCGCAAGTTACAAGTTGTCCGCTAACACTAGCGGCCAGAATCTGTTTCATAAAAATCGTCAATAGGTTCACTTGCAACTTGCACTTGCGGTGCAAGTGGTTGAGGGAATTTTCACTGAACAAATGGAACAAAAATTGTTATAACTTATTTTTATATTAAAATTTTTTGGAAAAATTTCTTTAATTTTTGAAATTTATATGAATTTTCAAATATTTTTGGCCGATTTTTTTAAAGTTCAGCTACTTGCAAACTTTCACTTGAACTAGCGTTTACATGTTGTCAAGTCTTGCAACTTGCTTAGCTAACTGCCGCAAGTAGCAAGAAAGGTTTTATTATATACTGACAACGTGAACTTGCAGTTCAAGTGCAAGTGCAAGTTCAAGTACAAGTTAAGTTCAAGTTACAAGATTTTTATGAATTTGGCCCCAGGCTTTTTCTACAGTTTTTGTGTAGATATGCTGCTCCAGCTTCCAAGCCATGGCCCTCCTCCTGGCTACATATCCACTTTTTGTCCTAGTATTGCCGGCGCTGGAGCAGGAAGATGATGATGAAGAAAAGAGTAGAGTAAGAAACTAAATCCGGGGTCAAATGTAGATATTTTCAAACGTCGAGAGCCCGAAAGTGTTTTGATTATTGTCGTCCAATAAAGCTTTAATTTGCTGTGAATGAAACACTTTCCTATTTACTTTTCCAGCTACAGTAAGAAAAGTTAAGTTTCGCGTGGCCTAGTTTATGCGCATTGCTTCTGCTTTTTAGCCAGCTTTTTTGAGTTCATGTTAAGCTTAGCTAATGCTCTAAATTGTAAATTTCTGTAAATTAAGCAGCTACAGTCGTTAGCCGGCCTCAATCACTAACTACTACTGATTGTCTAATTTAATAATCTTTTAGCTGTTCTAATCTGTTGATGAAAACACAACAGTAAATGACAGTTTCTTGAAATGGGTTCATTTTCTCGTGGACCTGAAAAAACTAGCAAAAAGCATTGCTGTTGCACGCTAAGCCTGAAAAGCTAAAAAGGTGGTAACAGGCTAATTCTACCACGCTGATTTCTAAGTTAAACTCAAAATTTACGGATTTTGTGATATTTGACACAGAAAACGGTTATCTTGTTTATAAGAAGGAAAATGCAGCGGCAACCCATTCATGCCAATTTGCTTGTTCAGAGTTGGTACAATGGTGGTAATGTATGGAGTATTTAACAAGGGCTATTGGAATAATGACACTGTGTTACCTACAGCACAGCGCTTAATATTATACAAAGAAAAACCACTCAATTTATTCCCAACTCAAACATATATATACATACGATCGCAATACCTTACAAACAAACATTTATAATAAAGATAGGAATAAAACCAGGAATTTAAATTCTCCATATCACCAAAATGTCTTCATTCCGTTAAAACCACCACCGGTTTATAGTCGTCGGGCACGTCATCAAAATTCCACTTGAATCGTTTCGTCAGAAACGACCGAAATTTCTCGCCCGCCAATTTCAGCTCCATCTCCAGGCTATCCGCGGAGCGAAAAATCTCAAACAAATTACTGAGGGTGGCAACCAGAAAATTATTCCGGGAAATGATGTCCACAAAAAAGTCTTTCGGAATCTCCGTCAACTGATAGGACAGGACGTTCATAAACTTTCGATAGAGGGCCGGTCGTTGTTGTACGGCCGTTTCGCAAGAGCAGACCAACTCCACAAGGGACTTCCAGTGCTCGAAAGCCTCATACATCTGACCGATCAGAAAACAGACAAAGGCAAACTGTAGCTCTCCCAGCAGCAAGTCCTCCTGGCTTTGAGGACCGCCGGCCGGCAGTTGGGCCAGGAATTCGTTCAACTGAAAAAAACAGGAATCAGGAACAGGTTATCAAAGAAAGCTAGCTAAAATTAATTATTATTTATATTTATTCTGAGTTCTTATACTAGCCAAGACTTGACCTGTACCTGTACTCTAAGAAAAACTTTACCCAGGTTAGAATCAAGCCGACTAACGACACTCACAAAGTCCTTTCTTTTTCCTGAAAGACATTTTACAATTCTTGACTGGAAAATACATCTAAATTTAGCCTAACTAGATGCTCCCCCTCCATAAAAACTTTGCTTAAAAACGCCAGCCCCCACCCCAACTTAGATTGCCACAGCCCGCCACTATTATAGCCCCCGAGTACACGAAGATAGTATACGCAAGCTCGACTGGCGAACTGATATCGCATAGTAACGAGTGACGACCAGTGATGGAGCCAGGTCACTTATCCCTAACCTTGGCGATACGGATTTCCAGAAAATCCGACATAAAATCTTACAAAAAAGTTTGACTCTTCCTAAAAATGCGAAGTTTTTAACGAGCATCCTCAGTGACCGGTCCGATTAAAAGTGTTAATTAAGTTACAGTCACTTCTTGCTTTACAGAAACGGAAAAAACAAGTAGGGCTGGCATAGTCTCCCCAAAAACTAAAGTATTTTTCAAATTTTTTAGTCTTTCACCCATTAAAAAAAGGAAAAATTTTCAAACATTCTGGTGAATCAGGATCACAGATTCAGGGGCCGGGTTGAAACTCTTGACCCGCTTCCAAGACATGATCCAAACTGACCCGCCGGTGACACTTGGTTTCCTCACTGGTAGATAACCACATTTTCGGGGACAGAGAAAAAAGTCCAGAGCTTTACACAACAGACCAACCCCCCCCCCCACGGGGAAAAAAGCACCTACCATGGCGCTACTATCCATGCCCTGGCTGGTCCTATCTGCCGTGGACGTGAACCTAGAGACACTTCGCCGAGGCAGCGGGGTCAGCCGAAGGCCCGTGCCCGGCTTGACATGCATGATGGGGAGACCCTGCTGATCTGTGATTCGTTTCCTGATCGGATGCTGTCGATCCACCCGATGATAGTCGGCCGACTGACTGGACCGATCTTCAGCGGAGGAGAGTTCGGCTGAAATAGAAACAGAAAACAGAAACAAAGAATGAAGTAAAGGTTGGTTAGATTTATGAGTGTCCACGTTTTGTTATGTAGTTTCCTGTTCTCAGAAACAATGGCTGAAAGATACATACAAATGGCAACTTGGTTGAGTTGTTTTTGACCAACCTTACGGGGCCAGTTTTCTGGCTAAACATTTTGCACCGTGCAGCAAACAACAACAACAAATGTAGACAGGAAACAAACAAATAAATTAAATAAATAAATACGTACTGTAGAGTAAGGACTGTACACAAAAAATTACACACAATAAATTAACAAACTAGCAACTGCGAGAGTGTGTTGCCCACCTGCATATTCCATTTGGGTCAGAGCTTTATTTCCTAAGACTTCGATAGCCTCTCGTTCAAGAAATGGGTTCTTCTTTTATGTGAATGGTTTTATTCGATTACAATAATGACGACACCTTCATCCTAAAATGGTTGCCCTTAAAAGGGCAGTTGGGAAAAGTGATGTTCCGATTACACTTTGTTAACACTACTTCATACAAATGGTTGCCCTTAAAAAGGCAGTTGGGATAAGTGACTTTCCATTACACTTTGTTAACACTACTTCATACAAATGGTTGCCCTTAAAAAGACAGTTGGGATAAGTGATTTTTCAAGTACACGTTGAATATATACTACGTTATACAAATGGTTGCCCTTAAGAAGGCAGTTGGGATAAGTGATATTTTCTGCGTTCCCGAGTTATCCTAGAAACAACTTTTCAACCAAATCGGAGACAAAAAGTTTTTGACCATTTTTGACACCTTTGCCTGAACATGGTTGCCCATAAAAGGGCAGTTGGGATAAGCAATTTTCGACTAAATATCGTTGAAAAGCAATTGACACTGCTTTCTAAAGGATATCCTAGCAAATCCACCGGCTAAACTTGACTAACGAGTTAAAAAAGCACAGATATTAGGTGTTTCTGGGCAGTTTGCTTACTTTTGCGGTCTCCAACAGTGTAACTTTTGGCCATATCTCGAGATTCTCAAAAGTTAGAAAAATTTCGATTGCAGATTTGGAATCTGCGTCCCCGAATTACCCTATAACCGACTTTTCAACCAAATCGGAGGCAAAAAGTTTTTGACCATTTTTGACACCTTTGCCTGAACATGGTTGCCCATAAAAGGGCAGTTGGGATAAGCAATTTTCAAGTACATATCGCTAAAAGTTACTTGATATTCCATTCTAAGCGTGTCCTAGCAAATACACCGGCTCATCATGACTAACTAGTTCAAAAAACACGGATATTAGGTGTTTCTGGGCAGTTTGCTCAATTTTGCGGTCTCCAACAGTGTAACTTTTGGCCATATCTCGAGATTCTCAAAAGGTAGAAAAATTTCGATTGCAGATTTGGAATCTGCGTCCCCGAATTACCTTATGACCGACATTTCAACCAAATCGGAGACAAAAATTTTTTCACCATTTTTGAGAATCGCCTTGGTCCCCCCTTACGATTTTTAAAAATTAAATTCCCTGCCCTGGTCGACTGGGTGGAGATAGAGCGATGAAATTGACGGATGCACACCTTCTTTTCACGCTCTTCAAAATGAGGTATTAACCAACCCTGTACCCCTTCCCAATCTCGAGATCTAGGGGGGGGACACCCACCTGCTAATAATAATAATAAGAACTAGCGAAGTAGCGAGAATGGGTTGCCGCGGCTTTTTCCGTTTATATATAGCGATATCTCCCAAGGGAGGCACCTCTGTGGCCCAGTATTGTCTGATTCGTGTATTCCGTATCGAGAGCTCTCATTTGAGTACCATATTGACCATATTTAGAGTTGTTTTGATTTTTTGGTCATTTTGGTCGATTTTTACCATTTTTGACCCCTTTGAAGCTCCGTAACTCAATTTTCGTACATTTTGGCGGCTTAGCCCTATTACAACTTTTTATGTACTCAATGAGAGCTTTCGAATGACACCGAAATGAGCCCGATCCGAGAACTTTCAATTTTGAGCCATTTTGGCCGTTTTTGGCCATTTTTTGACCATTTTTCTCCTCATAACTCAAAATGAGTGCATTTTCAGGCCTTGACCCAATTACAACTTTTTCATTACTCGCCGAGAGCTTTCGAATGATACCAATATTAGCTCATTTGGACAACTTTTTTATTTTACTCATTTTTACTCACGGGGCTGCTCCGGGAGCAACCTTGCTCCCCCGGGGCTCCCCGCGCTTCAGTCAACACTTCAAGTCAAGACCTTCAAAATGAGGTATCAACCACCTCTCTACCCCTTCCCAATCAAAAGTTAGAGGGGGGGGACAGGGGGTGGTCACGAGAATAATAATAATAATAATAATAAAAACGGACATACCCAGATGAAAGGGTTGCCTTTTTGTGTAAAAAGCGGCAACCCAATAAACAGACAGTAGAAAGGGTTGCCCTCTTCCTTTGGAAAGGTGGGCAACACAATAACAAAAGGTATGTATTTGAATTATCAGTTTGCCAATTTTCAGTACAATGCTATATATACTGTTTTGCTGCAGCATTAGGCATCACAATGTGATGACCATCACGCCTTAAGGACGGTCAAAAACAACTCAACCAATTTGCCAGAAGAAGTCTCAGAGCCTGGTAGCTAGATATCACAACGGATGATATCAACTCATTTTTAAGGGAAGGAATGAGTCTGATTTTAACAAAGTGCGAGCCGGGAGGACTAGCCCATCCCACCCCTTTGAGGGGGGGGGGGAGCGTCCGTTAGTCTGTGTGGCAGAAGTCGTAGGAACTAGGAAACACCCCTTTCCGGTCAATCCAGTAGAACAACTAGCAGGTTAAATAAGGATGGTGGATATTTTTTCAGACAATTCTAAATCTGCCCGTTTTCCTATTTTGGAAGCTAAGAACTGGAAACTTCATTTTTGGAAAGAAAGACCCACCGCCCCCCCCCGTTTTTGACGCAACCTATTCCATCGACTCAAAAACACGGGAAGCATATAAGTACATACCTTGGGAGGTAATACGACCCCCAGAATCCGGGGGGCATAGGCGCTCCACCAGGTCAGGTGTCAGATAGTTGCTGAGGGAAAACCATTTTCGATACATCTCGTAGGGATAGGGTCCCAGGTGCGGGTCCAGGTCCCGTAAATTCTGCCGCCCGTAGCGTTCTGCTTCTTCGGGGCTTACGTCAATGATATCTGAAGTAAAGGAATGGTGATACTAAAATATGAAAAAATAAAAAAACTACGTCTTGCTTTAACTGTTTCTGTTAAGTTTTAAAGAAAAGCAATCTGGTTGTAATGTTCAGAAAAAATATCTGGAATATCTTGAAAGTCAAACAAGGGCCATGCCAAGCCAAGAACCAGACCACAGAACAACCGTAACATTTTAAGGTGCACTTGCACACGTTTCCAAACTGTCCACTCCCAAAATAATATGCACACGACACCTAAATGCACAACCAGACCTTTTATGGCTCCGAAATAATTCTAAATTGTAGCTTTTAAACAGCTCCAACACTTGAAGTGTCCTCCTAGTCCAAGCGTCACTTCAATAGCCGAAGAGGTACGAGGAGGGGAGAGAAAACAACGTTCAAATTTTTATGCGGCCAATTTCATACTTAAATTCATACTTAAAAGTGTTCCCCAAAAAAGTACCCCCCCCCGTTCGAAGAGACCCTTCACTGGATGACCCTCCCCCCGCCAAAGTCCACCCCTATTCAGATAAAGTTTATCAAATATTCAGCTCCCCTTTCCCGTAATCTAGACAGAATGACTGAAAATCTCTGGCATATTTCTAGTGGAGGTGCCCTCCGCTCGACGACCTAGCCCCACCATTCGAGGAGCCCCCCTTCCCTCCATGAAATGCCGTCCCTCATAAATTCCGAGACCTAACTCCCGTAACCCAAAAAAGTTGCCACCTTTTACCACTTTTACCATAACGTTTGAAAAACTTTCAGGCATGGCCGGCTTTCTAGAGGAGTTTTCACTTAAAAACACTTAAAACTTAGCTACTGTAGCGATTTTTGGCAGTTTTCACTTACCATACAAACGTAAAAATGTGTAAAAAATTTTCTAAAAAATATCCCCCCACCCCAGATGAAATAGTCAAGAAATAAGCCAGAACCTTCATCCGGATTGAACCACCGTTTGACCAGGACCTCCTTGGATTTGAAGTCATGAAATAGGCCAATACGAGGCGCCACTCCGCCCTGTTTGCTGACCGCACTGGAAATGAAAAATTATTATATTTTTAAATCTATTAAAACAATTAACAATTAAACAAGAAAATGGCATAATGAATGTATAGAATAGAAAAATGTTAAAGCGGTCGTTTTGACTTTAACTTTGTTAACACAGTATTGTTCAAATCATAACACTTCAAACTCTCCAAATTAACACAGTATTTATCTTCAAATCAAAGCATGCCCCTAACATAAGAGGTAATGAAGGCAAGAATAATAAGACATTGGCCAAGATTTTAACGCCATAATCTTTCGTTTACCATGAAACTCTAATTATACACCAGGTCACCAGAGTTTCAAATCATCTTTAGCTTAAAACTCATATACCAGCAGGAAATACTGCAAAACTTAAAAAAACAACCTCAAAGTTAAACCTTATCGTCACCTGCAGTAGATAAAATGCACTCCGGGAGGTATCATCTTAATGCCCCTGAACTTTGACCCGGTGGCCCAGGTGTTGTAGTCCACCCCGAACTGTGAGCCTGGGGGCATATCCAGGAGCAAAAACGCAGCACCGTGCTCAAACAGCTGTCGGGCTACTTCCTGATCCTGCACAGAAGTTGAGGGCAACTCAACTCAACGCATCAACTCAGCAGATGATGTCATTTCGCTCAAGTTAAAAGTAACTAAACATTCAGGATTTTGTAAAAAAATAAATAATTCCTCTGGGCTTATTCTAGGAAATTGTTCTTGGGGGGCTCTTTGAGGGGTCCTCAGCCAGCGAGTTACTCTTGGGGGGAGGCGAAAATTTTTCTAAAAACATGCTAAAAATTACGCTATTTTTATAGTAATAGACAAAAAAGTTAGTTTCGTTTTTAGTGCTAAAATAAGCGAATTTAGTGTTAAAATAAACAAAAATCGAGTAAAAATCTCCGGCAAAGGCGGAAAATTTTTGAACATTTGGCATTCTGAGCGATTTTTTCAGGGCGAAAGTTGGTACAAAAGGGGGCACCCACTCTTGGGGGGGACGTTTATGGGGAGGGCCCCGCCCAATAGAATAAGCCCAGTTCCTAAATTCAGAAATTCAAGCTATACACAATCAAACCGGTCTCAAACTCACAAATTAAAATATCTGTAAAGCTACATATATTTTTCCGACAAGGGATTTCCAGGCAAAAAATGTGATCAAAAGACCAAAACTGGAGAAGGCAACTAAAGTGGGGCTCGCTAACGTTAGCAAAAATTAGCTGATTTCTACACAAGCGGATATAACTTTAGTCTGTAACGATTTTAGAACAAACAATTTCACCGAGGAATGGACAATTTTTATCCAAAAAATGGAAATAATTTCACTTGCCGGCCACCTTTTAGAGAGTTTGGAGAAGCCTAAGAGTGGGGAAGCGGTCAAAGTCCAAAGGTCAAAGAAAGTTATTTTGAGTGAAAAATCTCAACAAAGCCGGAAAAGTTTTGGAAATTTTTGTCGTAAAACCTATTTTTGGGGAAATTCTCTTACCCCTTAAGGGAGCAATTTCGCGAGCCCTTGCGGACGACTTCGCCAAGGGGGGGAATTTCACCCCTTATGCACCTGTGGGTTCGACCCCACCCCAAATTCACTATATACATCCTCCCAGAAGTTTATTATAAAAGGCTAACTTTCTTATACTTGAATCTAATGCCCTGTTACAAATAATACAAAATTTTGCTTTTCCTAATCAAACTGAATTCTTGTTATTGCCGGGCTACTCAGCCAAGAGGCTATATGAAGGCGCTAACCTTTGTCTCTCCCCATCAGTCATAGCTAGACCCTCGCTTCGTCGCCTGAATGCTGTCCCACAATGGGAAGCTGAAGCAGACACCTTCTTGGCCTTTCCACTCCGGTAGTAAGACATCCAGTAACTGCTCATACGCAAGGTAGAGGAGCACAGCACAGCAACTGAATTCTTCACACCAGTCACTTACTATAATACGTGGCTGTTGGTACTAAGGTGCGATAAGGTGATAGCTCCGACTTCATATACCGGTGCTCATCTTTGCATTCTCGGCCGTAGAGTCAGGAGTGGAACACGAAATGACTAAATCCGGGGATATGTCCCTTTCACACAGACTACCTTCTCTTACCGTGGTGTTGTCCATTTACCGACCAGTTAAGGATGGATAGCTGGGTTAACTAGAGCCGAAAAAGCTTTATGGCATCAGGAAAGAAATTTTAAAAAGCGCCATAGACCGCTTCGACTAAGCAACTGCATGAAACCCAGTAGAAGTAAAAAGAAACCAGAACAGAATTACCCTCCAAACAATTCACAAGACAGGCAGCACTGTTTGTGAGCAAGTTTGCATGCAACCCATTACTACCCAACTCGAGCTCGCTCAAGTAGATTCGCCCTCACTATCACTCGAATTACTGAGACCAGGCGCAGTGAAAGAAATTCTAATTGTCACTCCAACACCTGCAATCCGAAAATTTGGCCCTCATACGTACGTCAGACGAACCTACGACTTACTGGGTTTACTTTGGGCAAAAATAAGTTGAGGGGGGGTCCTCCCTAGTGGAGGAGGTCCAAACGTGGAGGGATAAAATGGGCGGAAAATGTAAAAAATACAGTATAGCCTCTTTTCCACCGTATACTGCTATAACTAAGCTAAAATGTACTCGAAAATTAAGTTTTAGCACCAAAATTGAAAATTTTGAGCAAACAATTCCGGCGAAGACAAAAATGTTTTGAAAACTTTGACCAAAAATCCTATAAATGTTACAAATTCTAGGCATGGGGGGTGAGTGGAGGGAGGGAAAGATCAAAAAAGTGGGGGTGGGAACGGAAATAAACCTTCCACTGGCGAGGTGGCAAACAAACAACAATACGTAAAC
>JASAND010019879.1:0-18473 GCA_030248195.1 Trissonchulus latispiculum | reverse complement strand
AGCGTTTTTCGGGTTTTTGGCTGGGGGCATATATAGTAAATCGTCTACGCTCGTTTCAATGAGCATATTTTCAGAACCGACGGAAGTGACCACTGGTCACTATGGCCTAGGTGGCCTTTTGACCAGTGGTCAAACCCCCTAAAACAGCGTTTTTCGGGATTTTGGTTGGGGGCATGTATAGTAAATCGTCTACGCTCGTTTCAATGAGCATATTTTCAGAACCGACGGAAGTGACCACTGGTCACTATAGCCTAGGTGGCCTATTGACCAGTGGTCAAATCCCCTAAAACAGCGTTTTTCGGGATTTTGGTTGGGGGCATATATAGTAAATCGTCTACGCTCGTTTCAATGAGCATATTTTCAGAACCGACGGAAGTGACCACTGGTCACTATGGTCTAGGTGGCCTATTGACCAGTGGTCAATCCCCCTAAAACAGCGTTTTTCGGGGTTTTGGTTGAGGGCATATATAGTAAATCGACTACGCTCGTTTCAATGAGCATATTTTCAGAACCGACGGAAGTGACCACTGGTCACTACAGGCTAGGTGGCCTATTGACCAGTAACAGCCCAGCCCATTGACCCCCTAAAACAGCGTTTTTCGGGATTGTGGTTGGGGGCATATATAGTAAATCGTCTACGCTCGTTTCACTGAGCATATTTTCAGAACCGGCGGAAGTGACCACTGGTCACTACAGGCTAGGTGGCCTATTGACCAGTGGTCAAATCCCTTATGACCGCGTTTTGGTGGGGGCTTCTATAGTAAATCAACTATGCTCGTTTCAATGAGCATATTTTCAGAACCAGCGGAAGTGACCACTGGTCACTACAGGCTATTGACCAGTGGTCATGTTTGGAATAGAGAATCTTCTGGGAGTGATAAATTGCAGACTACTTCTGCCTAAGATCAGCGCTCCCAAAAATTGGAAGAAGGACAAGTAGGAAAAATGCTCCTTGCAGTCGCATGTAAAATGCAATATGAGCTATGATGGTCAACATTTAAATATGTCAAGGACAAGATTTAAAACGTCTAATATGAGCCAGCATTTAAATCGGTAAAGGACAAGATGTAACTGGCTAATATGAGCCGCCACGTTTCTCTTGGGCTCATATTGACGCTCGCTGCCGTGGTTTCAACGGCTTGACATCACGACGACATCTTACCATTTTGCTTGCAGACTCTTTACTTTTATTCCAAGTCTGAACAAATCCTCACCGTCTTGCGTAATGTCATTAGCTTCATGTAATGTTTGGTTATATGTGTCCTGTCTGAATCTAATTTCATTAGCTCAAACAACGAATTTAAATTATGTAAACACTTTAAGCAGATAAAGTTGTCCCCTTTAAAGTTGAATTAAGTGGCATAATATATTTGGTATATACCAGTTTTCTAAATCATAGAGACACACTTGCAAACTAGAAACCAGGGTTTTTTTTTTGGTTGCGGACAAGTGTGCATTTTTTGTGCATTTTTAAAAAATAGTGTGCATTTTGGAAAAAATGTGTGCATTTTAAAAAAATTGCTTATTTTGAACTATAACGTACATTTTTGGCCGTAATTTTGTGTTCTACGCATTTTTGACTTCAACTGGAATCCCACGCTTTAGTTGATGTTTTGATGACGATTTTAAATCTTAACTGGTTAGCACACGTATATATACTTATATTTAGGCAAATGCAGAACTATATATACAAACTAACGTATACAGGTTATCGGGTTTTGACATCTGCAATGCTGTGAACCTATTAAGCGCAAAATTTTGAATAACATAAAATCAACATAGGATTGTCAATTTGCTGCCAAATTTACTTATATAATTCAAGAATTTCTTCAAAGTAATGATAAAATCCGAGCTGAAATTACGTATTGGTGTAATTCAGCCCTGTTCTGCGGGTAACCATTTAATATATATATCTAACGTATATATATAATGCAGAAATTAGATTGAAAGTCGACGCCGGGGAGGTCTGGGGGCGGAGTTCCCCAGAAGTTGGGAATTTTTTGGAATTTTGAACACGAAAGAAATTTTTATGAACAATTTCTTACCATTTTAACAGATTAACAAACGGCAATAAGAGAGCTAGCATTGCACACGTCGAACCGTTGTAGAGGAAGAAAATGTAAAGAAATGCTTTGAGAAAAATAGGCTTAATCCAGCCTTTTATTTTTGACGATCAAGGAACGCACACTAGTATAAATATATACTTAACAATCTAAAGCAGAAATATTTCAATAATTAGTGGCTTTAGTGAGGAAGAATAAAACAAAGAAAGGTTGTTGCGACGTTGCCATGACCGAAAAATAGTACGTAAGAGAAAGCGGGGGTCTGGGGGCGGCAGCCCCCAGCTAAAAGCTAGAGCTTTTTTTAAAATTTAAAGCACTTTGGAAATTTTTTAGAGCATTTTGTGGTTAGCGGAAGCAAAATTTGACTGTGCATTTATGTGTGCATTTTTAAATTCGAGTGTGCATTTTGGAAAAAAAGTGTGCATATGCACAGTAAAATGCACAAAAAAAAAACCCTGCTAGAAACAAATGTATAAAGCTCCTGTAAACCAGCATTCTTTAAGTCTTCATTATCGGCTTACATTTATACAACAAAATACACAGCTGATGTGTAAAAATTTGATGTATGCTTATCCACGGTGTCGTTGGATTCACTTTACTTAATGTATCAATAGTACGACAATTATATACGTATACGTATATGCGAATTTGAAATGTGCAAAATAGTTAACTCAACTTAGTATCATCGCGTCAATATGAGCCCAAGAGAAACGTGGCGGCTCATATTAGCCAGTTACATCTTGTCCTTTACCGATTTAAATGCTGGCTCATATTAGACGTTTTAAATCTTGTCCTTGACATATTTATATAAATGTTGACCATCATAGCTCATATTGCATTTTACATGCGACTGCAAGGAGCATTTTTTCCTACTTGTCTACATATACTGCTATAACTAAGCTTAAAAGTGCTCAAAAAGTAAGTTTTGGCACAAAAATAAACCCAAAAAGTGGGGGGGGCCTTATATACATCTATGCAGAAGAAGAAGACGAAAATTTCTTTTTCATACATTACATATACGTATATATAAACTAGTGAATTTTATATCTTAAAACATCAATCGGCTGAAAGAATATAGGATTAACAACCAAACGATTTTGGGGTGAAGGCAAATATTGCGACTCCTGCATATCATCATTTTTCCGTTTACACTGTTTTTAGTTAAAGTAAACGGTGACAGCAGTGGGGAAAATCCTTATGAAAACGACGCCACTTACAAACAACTTGTTAGCAGAGGACACAAGGAGCCAGTTGCAGTTGAACTGACTTCCCTGTCTAAAAATGGTAAGTTATTGGAATCTACTAACTGAATGTACTGTTGTGGTTGTGTAGTGACTCGACCAGTTTAAAAGTCTTCATGCGGCCAGGAAAAATAGCTAGCGAACTTATGTACATCGATACGACGGATGCTCCAAAGTGATTAAACGTAATATGTAATTGTACAGCACAAAACTAGACAGACACCCTTGCTTTCCTGAAAAATTTTAAAGAAATTTTCCGGAATTGTGATTTTGATTTCAGGGATTATCCAACTGGACGAGCTTGATGAGCGGACCATGGAATCCTTGCGAACGCTGAATCCGGATCACAGTTTGGCCATCATTCGCCAGTTTAGAGAGGCTAATCTGATCGGCGTGGACAACAAGACTACGTTTCTTGGCACCTGTGTCAAGGTGTTCCGTGAACGCAGTCGCCAAATGGGTGTCCAGGCTGCATTGGACGCGCCGCTCATTCAGGGCCCCGATCCTGAAAAGCTCAAGGTATGTAGATATTATGGTTATATATTTGATTTTTGGAATTTTAGAGGCCGATTTTACCAATGTCGTTAGGTTGAAATGTGGACCCGGGTTGGGTTCAAAAAAGTGTTGAGTCCAGATTGAACTGAACCCAGTTTTAATTGATGGGCACTATCATCCCCCTGGACAGGCATGGACGTGAAACAGCCTGTGCTCATAAGCAAAATTAGTGCAAAGAAGGCAAAGCTTAATGTAGAGTGTACCAATTGAATTGTACGACTGTACAGCTGTGACATTCAGTATCATTGTGCAATGTGAGCGCATACGGATCGCCTTGTTATGCCCGACTGACGTGATTGTGGGACTAAGCGGGAGTTAACAATCTGGTTATTTTTTGAAATTCCCGTCCCCTGGTGATCAAGATATTAAGTACATAGCGCCTTGCAAAGAATTAGCTGGGTTTTTAGTGGGGGGCCCCTCCCATTTTTTATCCCCCCCTCCGCTCGACCCCCCCCTTGTTTTTGGGCTTCCCCCTACTCATTATAAAGAGAAAAATTTTAAGGATTTTTGGTCAAAATTTTTCCGGCTGTGCCGGACTTTTTTGGCCACAAATCGTGCATTTTGATACTAAAACTTCATTTTTGAGCACTTTCGAGCTTTTAGTTGAACAAAACATGCAAATTTGACGGTATTTTTAAAATTTTAGCCCGTTTTATTTCCCACACTTTTGGTCTCCTCCCCCTCACAAGTGGGGAGGGGGGAGGGCTCCAACCCACCTTTTTGGCCTGAAAAAGAAAAAAGAAAACCCACAATTTGTGCCCACATATGTACAAAACAACAAATCAAATGTTCCCGAACGACAAAGATGACGGATATTCATATGGTTCCGTCATTCATTATTAACGACAGCATTGTGACCGTGTAGCCGAATGGTTAAGGCGCCGGACTTCGGATCCAAAGGTCCGAGGTTCGATTCCCGCCTTAGCCGTAATGACGTTACATTGTTTCCTTGGGCAAGAAACTTAGGTCACTGCTCCGCCGGTCGGATGAGGCGTTAAATTGGTGGGCCCGTGTGCTGCCTTGCTGGGGGTAGTGCACGCTAAAGAACTCTTAATCCACTTATCGTCAAGAGTAGGGCGCGGAGTTCCCGGTGGAAGGTACCCCCCTTGGGATATACCAGCACTTCTGCAATGTGGTCCGCCTACCTCCTGCGAGGGAGTGTTGGGTGCAAACGAGTCATGTACTCAAAATGGATCGCACAACTTTCCGGGTTTGTCTCTAATCCCACCCCATCTGCGCTTGGGGCTTGGAGTGTCGAAAGATGCTGTGCTCCTCTACCTTGCGTATGAGCAGTTAATGGATGTCTTACTACCGGAGCCGAAAGGCCAAGAAGGTGTCTGCTCCAGCTTTCCATTGTGGGACAGCATTCAGGCGACGAAGCGAGAGTCATACTAGCTATGACTGATGGGGAGAAACAAAGGTTAGCGCCCTCATATAGCCTCTTGGCTGAGTAGCCCGGCAATAACAACAACAACAACAACAACGACAGCTTTCATAAGATCTTAAAATGAGGGATTTTCATATGAAAAGATATGCGTACTCACAGGGTAATTTTGGTTTCTTTCCGGAGGGGGCGGACCCGGGGGGGAAGAAATTTTCGGGATGGGGTAGATTTTTTGCAAAAATAAGCCAAAAATGGTATTTTTCGACGTATTATAGGGGAGCGCGAGAGCGTTCCCCTATAATATGGGTATAAAAGGCTCAGCGTGGCCCTTGGAGACCCGTTCGAGCACCGTGCCAGCTAAATACTCAACGAAACTAGACAAATTTGGTATCGTTGGAATCAGCACGACGAGTATATATATACTACAAGTGGCAAAAAAGTTTTGGTCAAAATTTCCAACTTTGAAAATTTTCGCTTCCGGACAAGTTAGGCCCATTTGTGTTTGGCCCGTTCTGTTATGCAGCAACCACAGAACGCTGGCTGTATGCTTACTGTAAACGGTAAAACATATGAAAATAATTGGTTGTGTAGATAGCTCAGGCCTTGACAAGTTAACGTAGCTACATTGACACTATAGTTTGCATCTGGTTGCGCTGCAGTAGAGTGATGCTGAAGTACAGCATGGCCTATAACTAGCTACAGATATGTTGGAATCGTCCGAAATGTTGCATACAAGTGCGGCAGACCATTGCAAATCGTGCCGTATGAGTTTCCTTCACCGACAGTAAAGTTTGCATTTGGTTGCGCTGCAGTAGGGTGCTATATGCTATATATATACAGCACTAGAACTATGTTGTATTTCTGTCAAAATAGAGAAAAAGGAGAAATTGGATCTTTTCAAGCTGCTTTGTTCTGTACTTTTGATTGACAATTAATGATTGGCGGAATTTTTAAAGTTTCTTTTATGAAACTGACATTTTTACTTAAAGTTTATTGGGAACCTTAAAAATGAAATAAGACAATCAAAATGTTCCGATGGAGCATGAAAAATGCAATATTGGTGACATTAGGGTTGTAAATACCAGGAGGACTAGGTTAAAAGCGCACTAATATGGACCAGCTTCGCTGAACAGCCCATATTCGCTGTCACTCATACTCCACTCCACATATGACATATACGTATATAGAGTAAAATCTACTTTCTTCAGCTTTCCAAGCAAGCGCGACGATTTTGAAATATTAAAGCTTATTCCAAATAAACAATGCAGTTATGGTGGAAAGGTGTTCAAGGTGTTTTTTCTACACTGTCAGCGCAGAATCTTGTACATATTAACTAGATGCGAAAAGCAGTTGACATTATGTATATACGTGTATTATTAAGTTTTATGACTACACAAGGTCATGCTGACAAATCGTACAATTTTCTGAAAAACTGCTACAATTTTCTGAAAAACTGCTACAATAATTTTCTGAAAAACTGCTACAATTTTCTGAAGAACTGCCGATAGCAACAGTAAGCAGCAGCCGATAGAAACTCTGGGCAGTTTTCGCGAATATGGGTTGTTCAGCGAAGCTGGTCCATATTAGTGCACTTTTAACCTAGTCCTTCTGGCATTTACAACCTACTTCTCCCATATGAACGTTTTAAAACTTAGTCCTCTGTCCATTTACAATCTAATGTCACCCATATTGCATTTTTCATGCTCCATCGGAGCATTTTTATTCTTGTGTTGTATTTTGCATGGTGAGACGCAAAAAGTCTTCAAAAATGCCAGGAGTTAAGCTAAAAACGTCTTTACAAAAAATCTCCTTCAAATCCGGATAACTCTTGAAACTTTTTTATATTTTTGGCAAGAATTTGGGCCTCCAAAAAATCTGGCATTTTAGATCCGTTCCAGAACACTGTGACAGCCATTATGCTCAGTGGTCAGGTCTTCTGGGGAGGTATCAGTTTCGTCATCCAGAATTCCAGAATCCTCTGCTGGATTCTCTGGCGGGGGCAGTCCGGTTTTTGGCATGGACGGAGTACCTCGGGATCCGGAATTTAGAGCCGGATGAAAGGTTGGCTTCCTGGATCAAGTCAACGTCGATTTGATTTGCACAGAGGAACTGGCATAGCTCCTCTTTATTCTGGGATACCCAGTTTGCGTTCCTTTGCACGACGCGGATCGGCTGAGCTGGGTGGGCGTTGGGGTTGTTTCGTTTGCGGTCAAGGTTGTGCCATGGCGTTCCGATTTGGGCGTCGATTTGGGCAGCAGGTAGGATATATGTATACACCCACAACTTATAGCTACTTCTGGGGTGCTCCTCGCTGACCCCCTGCTGCACTTTATCTTGGACCTCCCCTTTTCAAAATCCTGTTGTGGGCCTGAATCCGCATACTGCTGAAACGCATTGGTGATGCTTTCCTGTTGCGAAATATTTTTGGCTCGCTATTTGTGTACACTATAATGATCTCATCCAGACACAGGCATAGACTGGGGCAAATGTCTCAAAAGAGCTTAGAATTGATTTTAAAAGGAATACGAGGATGGAAACTGGTTGAAAAGTGAGCAGTCCTTCGGAGGGGGGAAGATTGACTGGAGTGAGTTCCATTCCAGTGCTGGCGGGGTTAATATTCTTTTGTGGCAACAGCCGCTATGGGTGCCATTTCTTGATCCAGTCGGAATGTCAGCGCGATCATGCCCTGAATACGACTTACTAAAAGATGAAAGTCGTATATACTTGACCAAGCCTTGTACATATGGTGAAGTTTCTTGGAAAATATTTTAGCTTTGTTGGTAATAGGTCCCTGTCTTTTAACGCTGTTTATATTTGTTTTAGGCTCTTCTCAATCGGACCAACTACCCTGTAGAAGTTACCATTGGACAGCGAAAGTATGGTGGGCCTCCGCCTGGTGAAGATCCAAATTCCTATCCTGGACAAGGCTGTGAAGTAAGCATCAATTCCAATGAATATTTCTTGAAGATTTTGATTGGTGTGATCTGGCACCATAATAGGTGTATGTTTGCAGATGTTTTAAAGTCCAGCTATATTTTTATAGGCTATTCCAGGATGCGGACCCCGCCCCGGTTGTGATTATCTTGGTACCTCGTACTTTTAAGTTTATCATTAAATGTTTTGATTTTCCTGAAGTATAATGTTTTCTTAGATCTACATTGGCCGTATTCCGCCCAATGTCTATGAGGACGAACTGGTCCCAGTCTTTGAGAAAGTGGGGAAGATTTGGGATCTTCGCATCATGATGAGCCCACTGACATCCCAGAACAAGGGCTACGCTTTCCTGACCTATACTACCAAGGAAGCCGCGAAACAGGCAGAGAAAGAGGTATAGAACTTAAAAATTGTTGTTTTCTGTTTGTTTGATGATGAAGTGCACTGTAGTTTTGTGGGCCCATTTCCTCACATAAAAATGTTAAAATTATATTTTTAATAAGATAAAGAGTTTTAGGTATTGTGAATGTACTTCGTATTTTTGCAGCTTGCAAGTTTGACAACCATAGGTTAACGCGGGGGGGTCTGGGGGGGTCCAAGCTCCCCCCCACCCCGGACAAGGTACAAGCCCTATCGCCGTCAGGGACAAGGGGTAACGAAACAATGGCCACGGGGTAACGAAAAACAGCCGGCAAAAATTAATTTTTGCAGTAAAATTTCAAAATATTTCCGGCTTCGCCGGAAGGTTTTAGCTAAAATGTTTAATTTTTCGGGAAAATCGCGCAAAATTTTGAAACTTTTTCCAAAAATTGAAAATTTTTTGCAAATCTTGACAAAAAATTGCTAATTTTAATGAAATTAGCGTTAATTTTTCGAAAAATTTTAAAAAATTTTTCTTGAGATACAAGCCCCCCTGAAAATTTTTGTTCAAGGTACAAGCCCCCTCAAAATTTTTCGGGGACAACCCCCCCCAGGACCCGACCCTATGTTAATGTATGTTGACAACCCTACAAAACACGTTTTGGGACCAGGAACAATAACTCCATTTATTCTTGTGCAATTGTGCAATCATTCATATGCATTAACACAATGTGATTCCTTACGGAATGGGTATGATGTAGGCCCCAGACCAAAGTCATACATAGTGTATAGACAGCTCCAAGTTTCAGGTGGGTTATTCTTTTGTTTTTAGCTGGATGGTCATGAAATCAAAACCGGTCGAAAGTTGAAGGTGAATGTCTCCGTTGCCAACACTCGTCTGTTTGTGGGCAACATTCCGAAGAACAAGTCCCGTGATGAGATCAAGGAGGAGTTCTCTCAAATTACTGGTTGGTATTAATTTTGCTCGTTTATTGCATAATGTTGCTGTATTAAATTATTTTTAGTCAAAAATCAGAAAATTTTTGGAGATCTAATAGACAAAATTGATGGAACAACATGACTCCGTTTGGCTGATCTTTATCTGTTTCGGCAGATAGTTTATGCGTTTTATTACGCCATTTTTGTAGTCAACATCTAGATCTCTCCTGCTTTTAATAGAGTGTCGTCAAATATACGTAGAGCATTGTGGTCTGGTAAAGTCTGTTAGATCAAGTATAAAAACAATAATTGCATTCTTGAATGCGTTTACGCGTGTATATGCAGTTTGTTTATGGAAGGAAAGGTTTGAGCAGCAAGCTTATGAATGCAGTCCATTAGCAAATTCATGCACATATTCATATTCATTGCACGTGTATAGATAGTAGTGTGTTGACTTGCTATAAAACCTGATTCGGTGATGTTGCAGGGTTATTGTAGTTATTTATACGTTAGACAACACTTCTGTGAAATTGCCCGAATGATCTCTGGTGGTCCAGGGTGCAGGCTTCAAACCTGTAGCCGATTAGCGTCGGAGTGGTTCGATTCCACCTTTCGGGCGATTCGAAAAGTCACCATTTTTGTAAACTGTCATTAGATTCTGAGTTTCTAGAGATCTCACACTCCTTCCACTGCATGAATGTACATGAATGTAGTTTTTGAGGACGGCCTGGGTTTGGACTGTCTTCCAGACCTGACCCCTGGCTGTCCGCCCGGGCTACCAGCTAGTGGTTGAGCTGACAGCTGAACGCCCGGATGGCCGGCGGCTAACCTCCAATTCCCTGTGTCTATCTTTGACATGGTCCGGAAGGGCTGGCAACAATCATCACTGGCTCTTTTGCTAGGGGTGGGTGGGCTTATCCAGAATTTTGAAGCAGTGAGAGTTTTGATAAAAATTTACTGGGAAGGAGGGGGTTTTGACAACCATTTATAATTATTGGAAAGAGTTTGGTTTCTACCCCAAAACCGCTCCCCTGGATACGCACATAGGAACTATCAGTCTCAACCCCCTATAATAAAAAGAAATTACCTAATTTTACCATTTTTTTACAAAATTTTTTTAAGATTCAAAGTTAGGCAAGTTTTAGTGATTTTTGGATTTTCCCACATAATTGTCAAAATCATATATTGAAAATTTTTTGCAGACGTCCAATAGTGTTTAGTATGAATGTGCCCATGTAAATTGCCGAATTTGCTGTGCTGTGTGTCTCCTCAGTTTCAGACGGCCTGGTGGATGTGATCGTCTATACGACGCCGGACGACACGGAGAAGAAGAAGAATCGTGGCTTTGCCTTCCTTCAGTATGATGACCATCGATCCGCCAGCGCTGCCAAGCGTCGACTCAGCTCGCCCAGACAGCGTCCCTGGGGTCGTGACATCATGGTGGATTGGGCTGAACCAATGGAGGAACCCGATCCTGATACCATGTCGAAAGTAGGTTACGTAGGTTGTGCGTTTGTTGGTTGGTTGGTTTATGTGGATACGCCTGTGATGTTGAGCGATCTTTGACGCCGCACAACCGGCGAATGCAATGTTGGGACAGAGTTCGTCGGTTTTGTCGGTTTTGCTCCCTCTGTTTTCTTCCCGAAAGGGAAATGTTCTACGGTCTCAGGATGCCATAAGTCTTGCAGGCTCGTTTTTTTTGGATTTTTCCGAATTTGTCAAATTTAGTGGATGACATTTTCAAATTTGGTTGTATCTTATTACCATTATAATGTATGTATGTACTGTGAAAAAGTACCTTTTTTAGGTCAAAATTTTGTATGTGAAAAATTTGAAAGGTGATGTGAGCGAGGAGACTGTCAAGTCAGAGTTCCAGAAGTTTGGAGAAATTGAGCGCGTGAAGCGTCAGAAGGATTATGCTTTCGTCCATTTTGCCGAGCGAGCAGATGCCATTAAGGTACGTAAATGTTGCTTTAATTTAATTACTTTTACCTTAGTTTAATTTAATTTTGGCATTAATTTTTCACTTGAAATGTTTTAGCTGCCGTTATTCTCGAGTTAAACCTGGTCAAGATAAGGAATAGCTCGAGAATAAAGTCTTAACAATTTTATACTCGAGGTTAGTTTATTCTTGAGTGGTGCTGGGGAATAAGTCGAGAACTGTTAGTACTGTTTTATACCTCAGTTATACAGCAGCTATTCTTAAACTCGAGCTATTCCTGAGGTGGTGCAGCCCACCGTTAGTCTAACTGAATTTGCTATAAAATTGCCCGGAAATACATTGTGTAGATGGAATATTGTGTCCTGATTTTAGGCAATGGAACAGTTGCAGGGTCATGAATTCAGCAGCGTCCCGTGTGAGATCTGCCTGGCCAAGCCGCAGATGGACAAGCAGCGAAAGTTGCAGCTGATGCGAGATCGAGACCGTCGCCAGCTGGGCATGATGATGCGAGCTGGGTAGGATTTTTGGATCTTCGTTTTTCCTAAAACATCGAAATTCCAGAACCTAAAAATCCTAAAATTGCTTCTGTTGGCGTGTTGTGTCCATACTCGTCCATTTTAAAATATTTGTGCACATACATGACTTACACTACTTGTAACTTATGTATTCTGTTTTAGTATGGCTTTCGATTATGGAGCTCCCCCGCGAGGGGCCTTTGGATTCAGAGGTGGACGATTTCCTCAAATGGGTATGTCCGCTGTTTCAGTTAGTCTACCCTCTACGCATGTCTTGGGATAATCATCTATCTGCTGAGTTGGACTAATTTCAGCTAGTGTCTGTCAGTGTTTCTGAACCTTGTATATTCATCATAGGCAAATGTGTTTGCCTGTACCGTTCTGGTTGATTCACCTAAAGAGATCTACATCACTGTCACTCCAGCATCTGCAACCCGAAAAATTTGTTCCTCCGGTGAGATTCGAGCCCACGGCTTCTGATTAAGACTCCGATCACTCTGCAAACTAAGCTGCCAAGGCCACAGTTCTATCACATAATCCACTCGAGTCTATATGGATTAATGCTGTTGTGACGTATCATATCTTACTGTTAAAGGTCTAGAATACGACTATGCCTATGGCGGATTTGATCCATACTATCCATACGGGGCCTATGAGGACTGGAGCTATGCAGCTGCTGGGAGTCATGGCGGTGGTGCCGGGGCTCATGGTGGTGGTTCTTGGGCTGAGGATACTTTTGCCTTTGACCCGTACGGCTACGGAGCCTACGGAACTCCATTCGGGGGAATGCCACAGCGTGGCGGACGTGGTGGTCGTGTAAGTTGAGCGTTGATTTTGCTTAGTCCGTTTGTGGCCAGGCCACGGAAAATTTTATTGTATCAGCACAAAAATTTAAAAACATTGCTTATGTACATACTTAGTTTCACTTTTTTAAGCTTACTGCTTTTAGTTTACTTTGTTTAGTTTTTAGGCTTTTAAACCTTTCCATAACACGTTTTTAGCATTTTCAACTTCTGGAAGGCTTCGTCCCAAACCTACCCCCAAGTTTTCTGAGAACCGCTCAGTCTCCTTGAAAACACTTTATGTGCGCCAGCGCCACTACTTTCTGGCATGTCCACGTTATAAGCTTGTTTTAATTATCGAATTTGCAAGACTGCTGATGGCGGTATAGAGTGGTGGTATACTGTGATTCACCTGAATAAATTTCAGCGTTCTTGATCGTTTTGCTGTTACGTTGGCGGTCTCTGTCTTACCACTTATGCGTTGAAAAGTTGTACACATTGGGTTCGTATTCGGTCTTCCGCTATTTCTACTGAAGGCGGGTTCGAACCCCGCCATGTGCCCGAATTTTTCGGATGCCTGGTGGTGTGCACCTTTCATTTCTTTAACAAGGACTTGGAATTTGGGTAGACTGCAGCCTATTGTTTGCTGGCTGGTTATTGATTTGTGTTGAATTTATTGTTACATTTTATATTTCAGGGAGGTGGCGGTGGACGTGGTGGTCGAGGAGGAATTGGTGGCATGGGCGGGCGAGGTGGCAGTGCCCGTTAGAGGAAGTGGACCTAGCATCCATGGAGCTTTAACCTATATAATCTGCTGCAAGAAATATGCTGAGAAAGTTGTCAAAAAAATGAAAAAACTGACGTAAAATGTCCAAAAAGTGTTGTTTCTTTTTTTGTTCATTCATTTTATTGTATTCTGCTTTTACTCTGATTTATTATAATTATGAAAACTTGCTTCTTTGATCCCGTTTGTTTTTTCAATTGTATACTCCATTAATGGGTTTGTTCTATTCTGCGTACCTAATGGATTTATTGTTAGAACATTGTTCCAAATGTGCAATTTTCTAACCGGTTGGTTTGTTAGTTGTTCTGGGTTGACTTGGGCGGGCAGGTTAGTTGCATTCAGCTAGGCTCTGTGCGTTAATAAAATTCATTATCCTTTTACTCGTAGTTTAGTTTTGAAGTGTTTAAATTTTGTTTGTACCAAAGTTAACTTGAAACAGTCTAATAACATGGATAAGTTTGAGATTTTTTTAAGTTGTTCTGTTGCCTTCATCCTTTACGCTTTAGTCGATACTAAACTTCTTTGCCGTTTCCCTTTTTTAGAATGAGGTGGTCGTTTACTTTCGAACAATATACCCTGTTTTTGTTGCATCATATTTTGTTTTTTGTTGTTGCTTTGTGTTGGCTGAAGGATTTTCGTTCGTTTTTGCTCCATTGGATGCAGTGTTGTTGCAAATAAACAGCGTTGTTTTTGATTGTTAGGTTGGTTATCTGATAAGATTTAAGTCATAGTTCTGTTTTGCCTCAGCTGGCGGTTTAGGGTGTCTGTGCCAGTGATAGAGAGAGAGCTACGTAAACCCGGTGACCAGGGTTTCAAGAAAATCACAAAATTCACCAAAAATGATTTAAAATGGCTAAATTTTTGAACAAATGGTAAATGGTTATATAACGAAACGAATGAAGGAAAGTGTGAATTGCCCCTTCACAATTTTTTAATTTCTCAGCTACAGCTAATTTGTCACTGAAAGCAAAAGTTTGCCATTATTGTTTGTTGCAAATAAGGTAGGCCGGGTCACAGTTCCTGAGTCTTGACCTGGTGGTGGTGGCTAGGCATGGGCGCGGGTAGTCGGGTACCCGAAAATTTTCGGGTACCCGGGTCCTGCTTCGGGTACCTCCAGTTGAAACCGGAAAAACGGATAAAACTGGGACTTTCCAGTTTACCCCCCTCCCCCCCCACAACACTCAAAAATTTTAAAACTTGACGAATCGAGCTAAAACGTGGTAGGGTATATATGTTTTCAACCATCCAAAGCTCAAATATTGTAAATGTATGTTTTTACCATTTTAAACGGAGACTAAGGGAACCGTAAAAGTTTTCACCCCCATTTTGCTGAACAGTTGCATATAGCAATTTTTTTAGAACAATAATCTGAAATCGGTTTTTCGATTCGGTTTTCCGTTTGCTCCGTATAAGTTCACTTTTGAATCTTACAAGCTTAGCTCATATATATATGCAGAACTAACAAAGCTCAGAATAAAAAACTGATTTCACATTTGTGTTCTGTGTCCCCGATAACTCCGATAATTTTTGAGTGGTGGAGGGGCAAATCGTAAAGATCCACGGATTTTTGCAGAACAAATTTAAGCTGAAGTTTACTGTGACAATACTGAATATTGCTTGACAAATTTCCCACAGCAGATATCATGACTTCAGAACGTTTCCTAATTGTAATGAACACAGAAATGGGTCTGAACTTTCATAAATCAGTCCAGTTCGCTGAAAGTGATGATTTTAGTCAAATGTTTTGAGGAACCATAACCGATTGCACGTCGGAACTACGGGTACTTGCATGTTTCTTTGACATATTGGCTGCTTAAATAGTTTGGAAAGACAAAAACTATCGAGCACGAGCAAATAATGCATTCGATACATTGACCTGGTATGAGCCCTTCTGTGTGACTGAGAAAACTCGATATTTGGATCTCCCAACTTTCCTTTCTTTACGGCCTTTCCGCGAAAGTAAGCTGAACTAAAAAGAGTTAAATTGAACTCGGCCTTGTAACTCTACTCTACTCTTTTGTAGTCTAGACTAATGCACCTTTCAAACAGATCGTCCATTTTTATAAAATCTTAATGATACAATATTCTGCCAGTTTTTTTGATTAGTGGTTTTGTAACATAATTGCACTAAGACTTTTGATAAATTTAACATTCTTGAAAACAGAAACTCTAAAACATATTTTTTAAAATCGTGGTGAACACAGATTTCTTGATTCTAAGCCAGTTCGGGAATTGCAACCTCAAGGTAACTTGTTGAGTTAAAGTTTATTATTTAATGGAATTTTTGTAAATCAGTCGTAAGTCTTCATTCCAAATTCAGCTGACCTCTTTTTCACCAGAAAATATTTTATTACTATATATCAAACAGTAGCTAAAGCAAAAGCTAACTAAAGCGAAAACTGTACAGATTATTACAATTCTATTGAATTGTGTAAAAGTTTGAGTCCCATTGTCACAGTGGGACTGCAAACATTTTGGTTATGGTACCCAACTCTTTTCGGCATCAGTCACCCTCCAAGTTAAATTTATAAAAGAATTAAACTGAAATATGCCGCAAACAAACATGGCAAGCAAACGAGCTTATTGACAATTTTGTTTCCAGGTACCCGACAACTGCTCGGGGACCCGGGTACCCGAAGTCGGGTACCCGGGTAGCGTTGCAATTCCCCGAGAAGTGGCTTAAATCAAGAAATCTGTGTTCATCACGAGTTAAAAAACTATGTTTTTGAGTTTCTGTTTTCAAGAATGTTGGAAGTTTATCAGAGTCTTGAATTACAATTATATTGCAAAACCACTAATCAAAAAAAACTGGCAGAGCATTGTAATCATTAAGATTTTATAAAAATGGACGATCTGTTTGAAAGGTGCATTAGTCTAGACTACAAAAAAATAGAGTAGAGTTGCAGGCCGAGTTCAATTTAACTCTTTTTTTAGTTCAGCTTCTTTTCGAGGAAAGGCCGTGAGAAGGAAAGTTGGAGATCCCAAATATCGAGGTTTCTCGGTCACACAGAAGGGCTCATACCAGATTGGAAACATCCAGATATTGCTCATGCTCGATAGTTTTGTACTTTCCAAACTATTGCAGCAGCCAATATAATCGAAACATTACAGGAAATTTATGGTTCAGACATTCACTCGAGTTATAGTTCCTCCAAAGCAGCTGACTAAAATCATCACTTTCGACGAACTGGACTGATTTATGAAGTTCGAGACCCATTTCTGTGTTCATTACAATTAAGGAAACGTTCTGGTCATGATATCTGCTGTTGTGGGAAATTTGTCGAAGCAATAGTAATTATTTGTCTGATAAACTTCAGCTTAAATCTGTTCTGCAAAAGTCCGTGGATCTTTTTTTGCCTCTTACCTCAAAAATTATCCGGAATAATCGAGACCACAAATTACAAATGTGAGAATCAGTTTTTATTCTGAAACTTGTGTAGATTCCACTCATATATACGAGCTAAGCTTGTAAGAGTTCGAAAACGGAGAGCATACACAGACAGGCAAACCGAAGCCGAAAGAGGCGTTTTCAGATTATTCTTCTAAAGAAGTGCGCTACTATACTATTTGTAGAATGAGTGACAAGCTTTTACTGATTCCACGCCAGGTCTCAACGTTTGGGAAATAGTAAAAACATACATTTGCAATATTTAAGCTTTTGGATGGTTAGCTTATATACCCTACCACGTTTTATCGGTTCGTCAAGTTTTAAAATTTTTGAGCGTTAATGGGAAATTAAACTGGAAAATTCAGTTTATCCATTTTCCGGTTTCAACTGGGGGACCCGGGGGGGGGGGGGTATCCGGCCTGGACTTTTGGAGGTACCAGACTGAGCCCGCGCTCATGCTAGACGCCTGACCACCGGAGTCGAGGCTCCAGGAGCTGATGACCGTTGCTATCCACTTGCCCGACAACCAGCGTAGCAAACTTTTAGCTTCAGTGACAAGCTGAATAGTGGGGAGGTAAAATTGTGAAGAGCAAGTACTTTTCCTTCATTCGTTTCGTTCTCTAAACATTTTTACCATTTGTTCAATAATTTAGCCATTTTAAATCTGTGTTTACATGAAATGATTTTTCTTGGCTCGGGTTTGTAGCATCTCTCTATCATAAGCACGTTAGCACACTAAACTATCAGCTCACGAGGCAAAACATAACTATGTTTTCAAATAACCTATCAGATAACCAACCTAACAATCAAAAACAACGCTGTTTATTTACAACAACACTACGCATCCAATGGGCAAAAACGAACTAAAATCCTTCAGCCAACACAAAGCAACAACAAAAAACAAAATATGATGCAACAAAAACAGGAGTATATTGTTCGAAAGTAAACGACCACCTCATTCTAAAAAAGGAAACGGCAAAGAGTTTAGTATCGACTAAAGCGTGAAGGATGAAGGCAACAGAACAACTTCAAAAAATCTCAAACTTATCCATGTTATTAGACTGTTTCAAGTTAACTTTGGGTACAAAACAAAATTTAAACACTTCAAAGAGCTAAAACTACAGAGTAAAAGGATAGTGAAGTTCAATAGCATGCACAGAGCCTAGCTGGTCACATTTCTGTCAACTTACCTAGAAGTCAGCCCAGAGACAACTAAGGACCTAACCGGTTAGAAAATTGCACATTTGGAACAATGTTCTAACAATAAATCCATTAAATACGAACAGAATAGAACAAACCCATTAACTCGAGTATACAATTGAAAAAAACAAGCAGGATCAGAAAGCAAGTTTTCATAATTATAATAAATCAGAGTAAAAGCAGAGATAAATAAAATGAATGAACAAAAAAAGAGGCACTTTTTTGGACATTTTACGTCGTTTTTCATTTTTTTGTCAACTTTCTCAGACATATTTCTTGCAGCGGATTGTACTCGGTTAAAGCTCCATGGATGCTAAGTCCACTTCTTTTCTAACTTGCACTTGCCACCTCGCCAGCCCATGCCACCAATTCCTCCTCGACCACCA
>JASAND010019878.1:0-15459 GCA_030248195.1 Trissonchulus latispiculum | reverse complement strand
CCGTAAAGTAAGATTACGAAACAAAAGCTAATCTTACTAAAACATTTTTGTTTATAACTCACTCAATATTGGGAGTTAAAACGTGGGGATTGCATTTTTAGAAATGGGAGAAATTTCTCTTTCATATGAGCCTAAGTTGTGTTACCGACTAAAAATTCATTTCTTACGTAATACTTAGCTAATTTAACATAAATTAAGCCTAACTAACACTAATTAACATTGTTAATAACAGATTAAAGCCTTAAAACGTTACAGAACACAAATTATTACAAATTAACACACTTAGGTACTTATTATGCTTAATTTCTTACGTACTACATAATTGTGTGATTATTTTGTTAAACCATCTTCTAATATAAGTTATTAAACAATGAAAAAGTACTTTCAAAGACTACTGACAAGGGTTATTGCATTCTTTTCAACTAAAGATGTTGAATTCTTTCCACGATAGTTATATATTTTGATTTTACGCCAACATTAGAATTCCTGGATTTTTCACGATTCTTCTGTTCTTATTAATTTCTAGCAATGGGAGGGGAAAGTGACCGCACCCGGGCCACTGAAGGAAAAGACACCTGTCCTTTCAGAAATAGGGGATTTTAAGATTGACTTATAGTTGTTACCTCAAGTATAATAGATCGTCATTTTTGACTAGTTAATCCTAACTAAGCTTGTAGGTGCCCTTTTCTTGTGCTAACACATAAGATAATTCTAGGCTTTTCCCTTCGTAGAGTTTATAAAGGGCTTATTTGGGACTGGCAACTCTGGTTTCAACAATTATACAATGACAATTAATTATGGCTTGGACACGACTACTAAAACTAAAACTTAGCATGGGCAAGATCTTTTAGACTCCGTTTTGTGTAGAAACTTCTTTTGGAACGATGACCAATTAGAAACTAGCTTTTTAACCACTTTTGAGCACAAGATCTAAGTCATTCCATTACATATAATCGATGTCTCGCAAAAAATTACTACAGTCTGCAAACATTTTGGAAAATTAAACTTATTCTAAAATGCCGTAAAATAATTGTGTAAAACCAAAATTAGTTTCATTGTATTCGGTAGTGGAAATAAAAAATGTCAAGCTACATTTTGATATAAAGATGGCTTCTTAACTCCAAGCAATGGAGGAGTAGTAATGGTTCAAATTAGATGTCACGAAAGGAATCACCACCTTAATAAAACTGAGCTGGGCGCTGGGGACTATGTGATCAAAAGCAATCGGGCGATTCGTCTTAGTTTGCAGTTTTCGAGGAGGCTTAGAATAAAATCACTATTTAACAAAGTTCGTTGCAAAGCTACAGTGGCACAATTTGGATTTTTTGAATTTACTTGCATGCAACATTCAATGTGTAATGAAAATGCTGTTCATTATTGTCATAATTGCGGATTTCGTTCAGTAAAAGAGTATTTTATCTCTAAGCAGCCTCACAGGTATAGGGAAAACTAAGGCCAAGTTCTAAAGCCTAGATGTGCCCAGATGAAGAAAAGGGGCAAAAACTGGTTAAAACTACCAAATCAAGGGTAAAGGCCAAAAATAGAGTAAACAAAGGTGGTATTTGATTGCTGAATGATCTCTGGCCCTGTTTCCCTTGTATCCTGCTTATAGTGCCAGGTAAATGATGTAAATAAGTAATTGTCAATGATATGCCATGGAAACTGTATATTAGTGTCTGCTGAGCCAGAATTGCCCTGAAACCGATCTTTCGCTCACTAATCAAGGGTACAACTGTCTAAATCGTGATATGTTCTTTGGGCCGATATGGAGGCCAATGAACAGCCCGAAATCGCCTATCTTCAGCGTGTTCAAAACAAGGATTAAGAACTGTGCATAAAATCGTAAAGGAAACTACGCTAACTCGCTTTTTGAGCGTAGAATCGAACCCTAACCTTCCCCTGTCGGGGAGGGCCTCCTCTAGAGGCCTCCCACCCCACTCGTATGGCCTGAAGCGCCTTCCCCGATTTTGTAGAGCAGAAAAGGAAAAAAAGTGGAATTTACGGGAACTTCAAGGAATTGTCAGTCTCTGCGGATTCGAACCGGAAACCTTAACTTACAGAGCAGTGGGTCGTTATAGAGACACCCTCTTCACCCCCGACGCGTAATCAATACATCATTAATTACAAAACATAACAAGTAGTGAATCTTCATCTAAAACAACATGAAGTCACAATTATTACATACTATTACAATTCACTTTAAATCACTAAGATCGTCTCCTTCTGCTTTAAAGTCTGAAACATAAAAGTACAAATTAAGTATACAAAATTCCTAACTAATTCTTACGTATTAGTTTTGCTTTTATTCCATTTTTTAAGGGAGTTTTAAACTCCCCTTCTCGTCTTCCTTTCTTGTTTCTGGTCCTTTCATCTATCCCGACGCCCAGCTGTCTGGAGAGCGAACGGAGCTCCCAGACACCTTGCGTGAATGAATCCATTTATACGTTCATTGACGTAAGGTCTCCACATGACTACAGAATCAGTCACAGTTGGTCTCTCCAGCACTAGGCTGGAGGAAAGGCCTTGCACTACTCTAACACATATAGGTAGGTAAGTAACTAGTATAGAGGCAAGAGTCCATAATTTATTCCTTTATATTATAGAAGAAGAGTATGCCACTAGAGTGCTTCTCTTCTTGACATTGCGTAACGGTGCTCCGACCACAATACGCGAATGTTCCCCCGTTTGGTGGGGGGGGGGGTAGGCAAAAGGGGTCCCCGTTTGGTGGGGGGGGGTATGCAAAAGGGGTCCCCGGGTGGTGGGGGGTCCGCAGAATGGGGTCCCCGTTTGGGGGGGGGTCGCCAAGTCAGGCTAAGATTGGATGAATCTGATTGGCTGTTGGCGACTTGGCGACCCCCCCCAAACGGGGACCTCTCTTTGCTACCCCCCCACCAAACGGGGACCCTTTTGCGAATAGAACAAAAACTACCGTAATCCTCTGCTCTACCCCCCCCCCCCACTAAACGGGGAGGGGGTCTCTGCAATCTGATTGGATGTTGGCTACCCCCCCACCAAACGGGGACCTCTTTTCTGCTACCCCCCACCAAACGGAGGGGGGTATGCTTTGTCGATTTGGTCGACCCCCCCCACCAAACGGGGGAACATTCGCGTATTGTGGTCGGAGCACCGTTACGCAATGCCAAGAAGAGGAGCCCTCTAGTGGCTTACTCTTCTTCTTATATATAGTGCAATTATGCACTCTTGATAGAGGGGGTTAGCCCCTAAAAGGGAATAACTGAAAGAATAGTAAAATTTAGGTACTTAGGTTGTTTTTAATTGCAGGTAAGATACATTTGTTAATTTCAACTTAGGTACAAGTTAATTTTAATTAGGTAGTTAAGTTTTCGGGGAGGTCCCCCTGGACCTCTCGAAGGTGTTTTTATGTGTGTTTTCCTAAGTAATAAAGACCCTTCTGTTGGCCGCTAAGAGGCCTTGAAGTGGCCATCACGAGGCCAAAACGAGAGAAGGAGGAGCTTTTGTTACTTCAAATTTATGGGTTCATACGCCGTCTTTGCAAATACAAAAGGAAAGACGGAGGTAAAGAAGGGGAGCCCCAAACTCAAAATTAATTAAAAGTTCCCCCTCCCAAAAATTAAGGGTAAAAAGGCATTCTCAAATCAACTCTGCCAATTAGCAAATTCTTGCTAATAGGCCCGAAATTTCTTAATTCTTCTTCAACCCTGGTTTTCCTTTTTCTTTTGGCCTCTTTAGGGGGCCTCTTGGGCCGAAAATTGTATTAGTCTCTGGAAACTAAACTCCGAGACGTTTACTTTTCGCATTTGGGCTCATTAGTCTTAAGAGCCATAAATTCTTCCAAATCTCGCCACTCGAAGTGTGGCTGCAAAATATCTGCTTTCCAGATTTATGGCACAAAAGCCATAAATCTAGGGCGGCCCGCGCACTTGGACTACCGTTGGGCACGACTCGGTAGTCCAATCAGAGAAGGTGATTGCACACACGCAGCCAAGCAAATGCAAGGGCACGAAATACCGCCCCCAAACAGGGTCTCCACTGGAAATTCGAATTTCCAGTCAGTGTCGGTTGAGACTTCAGACAGAGCGGTTGCTCTCCCCTTTTCGTCCTGTTGTTTGTCGGGGGAAATGCTGTCTTGAGCCGTTATATGGAGGCCTTAACTTTAGCACTTCCCCCTTTCCCCTTAGGACGCAATTTCTTTTTAGGTTGAGATCGCACCGATACTGGTAGGCTCAAAACACTCCCTGTGGACCCTTATGCCCTCGTGGCGGTCCCCAGGATCCGATTTCTGAACCTACCGGGGCCATAGGGCCCCGATGACAACTTCGCACGTCACTGATAACTGGGCCTAATCACCCCAGTTTTAGCATTTATGCCATTTTTGCACATGTGGAGGGTGTGCGCCTTTCGCCCCACCCTCAGGGGGTTATGTTGGGTGTGGGTTTTCAGGTTGGCTTGCAAGCTCCAAGCCCTCGCAAGCCAACCCCGATTATTTCCGGATTCAATCCCTTTATCAAACTCGCAATCCCTTTATCAATTCTAAAACTAATTTCACTTCACAATCACTACTTGTTGGTGATCTAAATCTCTCAAGTTTTGGTCCCCAATCCCAGTTCAAAAGCTAGTTTTCCCATTTTCACCATTTTCTCACCCAACCCCGAAATTAACCCAAAACTCCAGAAATTCATTAAATATTTAGAGAAACCTAGGTATTGAGTGGAGGACCTTTCCTATCCCCCCAAACGCGGGAAGTTGTATGACTTCCCGGAATTGCCACCCGAAGGTACACCCCGTTTTCCACACAGAAAGCGGCCAGGTTCGCTGGCCATAATTCTCGCCATGCCAACTAAAATTACTCACTGTCTGTACTTGTGCTCTCTTTAATTCTGCCGGCCGAGAGAGTAGGATTATCGTTAAAACTAATCTCAAAACCGAGCTCTTCCTTCAACTTTTACATTAATTAAATATTACGCGTTTTTAGCCGGGAAAACCGGCTTTTTTTAATTCAAACAGTGTTGTAATTTTGTTGTTTTTCCTGATAATAATGCAATTATTATCCGACTCTTGGCTTCCAAAACTCTCCTAAGTTTCACACGCAGAACTCACGCAACACACAAGCAATCACCTGGGAATGGCCGGAACATGGGCCATTCCCGAATTGGAACTAGGTTGGTAGTAATTTGCGTAGCTAAATTAGAATGATTAGATTAGGTTATGATTAGTGCGGAAATTAGCCCCGTTTAGGCTTTAAGTTAAATTAATTATCAATTTCCGGGTTCCTCATAGAAATCCCTCCGCAGAGAAGGTCTTGAGGTCCCGTGATTAATTTTAATTAACATCCTGTGATTTGTATGCATGGTGGTCACTTCATGTAAACTCCTCCCAGTTGGAGGTCTTGTCGTATGCCCGAAATGAATGAAAGGTTGATAATAATTGTATGTATGGGGCTACTCATGTAAATACCTCCAGCTGAGGTCTTGAGACCAGTCCAATAAATAATAACTAAAGTAACTTAGTTAGTAGTTAGGTAGGTAGTTAATAATTAATAATAATTAGATTAGGTACGTATGCGGGACAGAAAAAAGCCCATGTTCGAATCCTGTATAGTTCATAGCCAATAACTGTTTTAGTCTAGTCCTAACAATTGCCTAGTAGTCCAGAATTAGTAATTGTTTAGCATTGCTGTTAATCTGTAATTCTTGGATCCCAGAGGCCTGCGGTGGTTATCTCTCTGCAGATGCGGAGCCTCTGCAAGAAATGGATCCGTCTTGCGATAATTAGGAATGACAGTTAGTTTAGGACCAAATTTAGGTAAGCTCATTTGCATATTCAGTTCTAGGGCTAATATTAAGTTTAATACAGTACTGTATGACCAGGTCCGTGATTAGCATTATGTTCAAATAGTAGCCGACAGCACAAAGTTCAGGTTAGCGCTGTGTACCCGCAGGTTAGAGGGTAACAGTTCATAGGTTGAGTTTTAGTTCAGGTTATAACCAATATTGAGTCCCTAGACACTAGAATTAGCCAGTACATGAGTTTCTAAGCAGGCATAGCTAAGTTTAGTTTAGTTTAAGTTTGTAGTCGTTAATTCTAGTCAGTTGGGCAGTGTTAGGGCTGTGACCGGGCCGTGAAGCGGGCCTGGGGCCTGGGCCGGGCACGGGCCAGGGCCGGCCCCGGGCGGGCCCGGCCCCGATTTTATAGAGTGCGGCCCGGCCCGGGCCCGGCCCGTCTACCCTGCAAAGCCCGGCCCGCTTCACGGCCCGCGGGGCCTGCCGGGCCGACGGGGCCAACCTGTCCTACCGGGCCAGCGGGGCCGCCGGGGCTTCGGAGCCGTCGGTTTCTTAAGCTGCGATTCATTTGTGCGTGTAATATATGCACATACATGTGCATATACACGTAGGTATGTTATATATGCATATTAATTAATACACAATCAATATGTGAGCACATTTGTAGGTTTCAATACAATGTTCGTGTTTACTTCCTTTGACATTGCGGCCAAAGGCTAAAGACTTATATACAAAGCTCAACTGGGCATTGAATCGTTTTCTCACCCTGTTGAGAAATCAGCAGCCAGCCATGTATACAACAGAAGCAAAACTTGCAAGATGGCCTTATTGCTTACTACAGCTATCTTGTGGTCAAGCAATTTCAAAGCTTCCAGGATTTCAGCGACCCGTTGTTGTGAGACTTGCGATAATTTTGGAAGCTCGCTCCAAGATAATTTGCGAAGTTTCATTCCATCCCGGTTGTTTATTTGTTTTTACATCACCTGTTTGCGTTTCTTACTTTTTGGTAATGCTGCGAAATGCAGTGGTAAAATTAGGATAGTGACGGTGTGTAGATTAGTCTCTATGCATGACTGTTACTGTCGTTTTAGAAAAACCGCTCAAAGTCGAGAAATTTCAATACATACAATACCTGGTTAGCGCACATCACTGCTCGGGTCGCTAACAGGCCCGGATCGGCGGGTTCAGGCCGTGTAGCGGGCCCCGAACCCGGACCGGGTCGTGGTACCGTAAAACGGACTCAGGGCCCGGGCCGGGCCGTGAAAAGAGCTCCGGAAAGGGGCGGGGCAGTGAGGCGGGCCCCGGGCCCGGGCCGGGCCGTGAAGCGGGCCGCGGGCCCGGGCCGGGCCGGGGCCTTGATGCGGGCCCGGGGCTTGGGGCCGGGCCCGGGCCGGGCCAGGCCCGGCCCCGGCCCGGCCCGGCACGCTAGGTCGGCCCGGGCCCGGGCCCGGCCCGGTGAAATCCTTAACGGCACAGCCCTAGGCAGTGTTGAGTAGTGCAGTCCACGTCCCCTGTTCAGTCCGTAATCCAGTTCAGCCTCATTTGCATATCTGGCCAGAAACACCAGAACGGCCAGAAAAGCGTTAAAAGCTTGTTCCATTGCTCACCAAAATCATTAAAATGCCCGAATCTCACCTAAGAGCGAAGAACAGTTAACAAAACACACACAAAGCAAGTTTTGGGTGTCAATACATACATGTGCATGGGGGGGTTCCCCCCCCCCCCCCAGACCTGGACCTCACCCCCCAGATTGGTCCCTCACCCCCCCCCCCCCCAGAATCCGGATTTTTCCCGTTTTTTGGCCTTCGGCCGCCGGCTCACCCCCTCCAGAACTTCCCCTCCTGCACATGCAAAACCCACACTTGGAAGCCAATTGGACCGGATAATAGCTGCTGGGGTTCTAATCCCCACCGCTGTTTCTAATGGGTTTTAACCCATTTGATTCAGGTTGACCGCCAAAGTCCGAGCGAAGCTGCCTGATGAGTTCTCTGCTGCGAAGATTGTGCCCATCAGTGGATCTAATGGTTCAGTTCAGTTCAGTGGTCGCTAGGAGCCGTATCGTTGTGTGTATCAGTATCAGAGCCGAAGTCCGGCCGTGTCAGTGGATTCTTGTCCTGCTCCAGTGATCCTTTCAGTCCGTGCAACTCTTGCCTTAGGTACTTGATTGGGCCTAGATTTTGGAGACAGATTGCTTGAGACTAGAGAAGCAGAGACGTTCGGCCTACACCTGTGTCACTTGGGAACCTATTTTGTGAGTTTGTCAAATTACCCCTGTCTAAAACAAACCATGTTCAGCGGAAGTCAATCAGTGATTGTGATCGTCTATGCTGTTGAAAATCGTGCCTAAAACTCATTGAACAGTTGTAATCTCTGCTTTAACTTTCATAATTATATTAGTCGTTCAGCCGACCGATCTTATCATAACCTGCCCGACACTCTTCAGCCCGTAACTGTAATTATCCATTTCAGGAGCAGACCTCTCGCCTCTCTAAATTCAGTTGCCTGGGTAGCCGTTACACGGAGGCCCCAGAACTAATCCAAAGCCGCCCCCTTGTGAGACTATTTTAATTTTCATTAATTGTACTGTACGTTGGTGTGAAGTCCCAATTTTCATTCGTTCGAGGGACAGAGTTGAGCGTGAAAGGCACAGAGAAAGGCCTTAAAGTTAAGTTAGCGACTCAGAGTTGAGCTAGTCGAGCATATAGGGTACCTTTCCGACCCCATAGCGTATCAGGAAAAGTCCTGGAGACAGTGTGTACCCTAACCGAAAACCAAAGTTTAATCAGTCAAACCAAGAAGGGCAATTCTGGCAGATCATCGTAATCTCTGTTCATTGTATCATATTCCTGCATTGAACATTGTATCTGCTGGAATCCGTAAATACAGTCTGTAACTTTTTGTCAATAAATCGTGTGACTTTAGACTCGTTTTGGACTCACCTTTCAGATAATCGTTCGCTGTCTTATCCGTGCTTGAGGATAAAACTATATCAGCTCGGAAAGAGTAGTTATTGAGCCTATAAATCCCTCTGGTTCCCCTAACCTCAAACGAACTCACGAAGTCAAACCTCTACCCGGTCAGCCATTAAGTACGGTCTGTCAGAACACCGCTGCAGTCTGTACTTCAATTTAAGTGGAGATCCCCAAGTCCCCACGCGCTGACCAGTGTTCTAGAGTGCTGATCAGATTACAGGCCGAAGAAGCCTAGCCTAAGCCTAACCGACTACAACAAACCTCACGACCCAAATCAGTTTCATTTCAGAATCAGTCAAGAATCGACTCAGATCTCAGTCACTCTAATGTTTACACATGTTTACACTTCACAAATGTTTACACGAAATTTCAAAATTTTGCTCAATATCGAAATATCTGCTTTTAGACTTCGGGTTCAGGTTCTGAAAACGGTTTTATTGTTACAAAATTTAACTAAAATGAATTTTATATTCTAAATTCTTTTGTTAGCTCAGTATATTCTTTCTAATATTAGAAGCTAATTTCTCAATGAATCTAATTTAAAAACCTTTAAATTAAGTTAAAAGTTTGAAACAATGAGTCAATACGATTTATTTCTGAAAACTGTTTAATGTTTAATTACAACGTTTATCCCAACGTTTTAGTTATAAACTGAAAAATCCTTTTATTTTTATTGTGGACATCTCAGAATCATCCAGTTAACTTCTGTAAAATTCACCAACCTTTAAATACATTTTAATACAAGTGACCCCAATTTAAATATTTCTCCCAAAGGAGTTGGAAGAAAATAGTTAGAGATAACAAAAAGTATAATAAATGAAATGTTTTTTCTAATTTTTCGAAAACCTAATCTTTCAATGAATCTTATCGGAAAACCTTTAAATGAAATTAAACAGCCAGTCAATACGGTTTCTGTCTGAAAACCAATTGTATTCAATACTCAAACTAATCCATAGTTAATAATTGTCGTTTACAGCCAGTTAACATCAGACGACTATGCGGTTGCTTGACATTGAAAAATTGGTTTTGCTTTTGGATCAAATTCAGCAGATAGCATCATGTTTATGCAATGAATGAATAAACTTGTTATTTATACTCTGCGTCCATCGTGAGAACTAGCGAAAGTGTATTCATATTTTACGTGTCTGTTTATTGATCGTCACTGTTAGTGTATATGCGTACGTTGTTCAGAAAATTTTCAGCCTGTTGAGCCCGAGGATGGCTAATTTGTTCGCTAAACTCCAATTAAAGGATTGCCAGGTGAGTAATACTCTTCCATTTTCAAGGTTGCGAGGGAATTCCCTTCTGCAGCTGTTTCTGCTGATAGATAGCAACAATGTTGCGGTATGTTCATGGATTTCAAAAATATAATTCTATTTACGACTTCCTATAGAATGGATTCGAGTTATGTTGAAGTCTTGAGATTCGTAGCTTGATTGAACTTAAATAGACGCCAACGTAGTATTCAGCTAAAATATATTCATATAAGTCGGGAAGATTGTGTAAAAAATGCAGCAGAACTTCGTTGAAGACTGCTGTAAAGCACTTAGAATTCTTGTAAACTTTGCATGCTTATTTAGGAATGGAAAGCGGAAGGTCTTGCTATAAGCACAACTTCAAATGAAGCTGCCAAGCTTTTGGATTCGGGAATTGCTCAAGTTAGTTCATCTCAATTCTGGCTGATAAGTACGTTTCAGTGATCTATTCGACGCATGGTTTAGAATCAGTGTCAGCCCATAGGATCCACCAGAATAATAAAAAACAAAAGGTTGGACACCTAGACTTTTTATTTTAGAGAATTGCATTTCATTCCATTTGCAGTGTATAAAATCATCCTTCTATATCTTGACCCATTTGTGTTTAAGTATGTTGCCTTGTATGAGGATCCACAGATGGGCGGTTTGGACGGAACTTTTCTCAAAATGATGAACGCTGACCCTAAATTCGGTATTATTATTATTATTATTATCAGTATCAGTATTATTATTATTATTATTATTATTATTATTATTAGTTTTTTGCAGTTTTATGTGATCCTTTGTAAAACTGAATTGAATCATGACATAGTTTTGTTTGAGTGTGATAGAGAAAGCACTTCCATAGGTTTAGGCCTTTTATACACAAATCAAACATTTTTGTATAGATATGGGGTTCTTGGGAAAATCTGGTTACAGATTCAAGTCAAGTCATAGCGACCCGATTCTATTTCTGCATAGTACATAGTCCTCACTGACTAAGTGTTCATTTGTGGAAGGTCAGCCGTTTATTGTACGGATGGCGCCATCACACTAATATATACCTAAGAGTGTAACGCTTCTCAATCCATGGGGCCTCAGGGCTGGTCATGGCAGTCTAACAACTAAATTTGAGTAACGTTAAACACCTAGGTCGCAGCGCCATGGCAGAAGTGAGGCAGAGCGTAAATGTTTTACTCAATTTGCTTGTGTCATTGACTAAGACTGCTTTTGACACTGGCAACGTACAAATAGTGGTTGAGGCCTGGCGGCCGGCCGCCGGCCGAGATACAAAAAAACATCAGAAATTTACAATTTAGAGCAACTAAAGCTTAGAATGAACTTTAAATCTAGCTTAAAAATCTAAAATCTATCTAAAAATAATGGGTCTTTTCCAGATTACCCCCCGCCCACCACTCAAAGTTCTTTAAACTCGACCAAATGAGCTGAAATTTGGTATAGGTATGTTTTCGACCACGCTGAGTTCAAATATCGCAAAATTTTTCGATTTCGCGAAATTCGATTTTTTCGATTTCTAAGGGGGGACCAAGGGAAACCGAAAAATTTTTGTCTTCGATTTTGCTGAAAAGTTGTATATAGGGGTTTTCGGGGTTGTAGAACACGAATCTGAAGTCCGTTTTTCGATTCAGCTTTTCGTTAGCTCAGTATAAGCTTACATCTTAAGCTTAAAGCTTTAGCTTATACTGAGCTAACGAAACGCTGAATCGAAAAACGGACTTCAGATTCGTGTTCTACGACCCCGAAAACCCCTATATACAACTTTTCAGCAAAATCGAAGACAAAAAATTTTCGGTTTCCCTTGGTCCCCCCTTAGAAATTGAAAAAATCGAATTTCGCGAAATCGAAAAATTTTGCGATATTTGAACTCAGCGTGGTCGAAAACATACCTATACCAAATTTCAGCTCATTTGGTCGAGTTTTAAGAACTTTGAGTGGTGGGGGGGGGGTAATCTGGAAAAGACCCAAAATAATTTTCTGTTCTATGCTATGCTATTTTTCTAATATAACATCCGAGAACCAGTATCTTAGCAGTTATAATAGTTGCACGGTAAACTTCTACAGCCGGCCGGCCACCGACCGGCTGCCGGTGTCGTATACTATTTTGCCACCTATGCTAAAATGTCACCTAAGCTAACTTTTCACAGAAAAAGCTCGTTACTTTTCCAATCTTGTTATTTTTAATGGCATTGGATAGCTCTTGCAAAGGCGATTGTTTTGATCCAAAATAATGTGGTAATTAAACTAATTATAATAGCTGTTAATTAACACTGAATGTTAACATAGAAAATTTTTAAATTTTAAGGGAAACCTATTATGTTGTATATCATTTGAAAGCTCTTGACGAGGCGGATTCAATGGTTTAATGATTAAGGCAATTAGTTAAGCTGGTCGAAACTTTAGCCGAAAAAACTAATTTTACGTGACATATGGAGCTTTTACGTATTACCAGTAGAATTAATCGGCTTAGTTCCTTCACCATTGAATTCGCCTCGCGAAGAGCTTTCGAATGATATACAACATGATATGTTTCCCTTAAAATTTAAAAATTTCCTATGTTAACTTTCAGTGTTAATTAGCAGCTATAATTAGCTTAATTACCACATTACGTTATATCAAGAGTACATAATAACTAAGAGTGTGACAAGCGTCACACTCTTAGTTATCAAGCAGAAAACATCATCTGCACAATAACGGCCTACCCCCCCCACAACTGAGTACCTGGTGACCCCCCCACAACTGAGTACCAGGTACACAATTGTGTACCAGAACTCGCTTGTATGTTTACATGTTGAAGCTCAAAAGTGGCCAGCTGCTGATAGAATGTTTTTGGCTTCAACATGTAAACATACAAGCGAGTGCTGGTCAGACATGTGCAGGAGGGGAAGTTCTGGGGGGGGGGGTGAAGGGCTTTTTCCGGTTTTTTACTGGAAAAATCCGGATTCTGGGGGGGTGAGGGACCCCTCTGGGGGGGGTGAGCTCAGGTCTGGGGGGGTGAAAACCCCCCCCCCAAACCCCCCCCCAAGCACACGTATGGTGCTGGTACACAATTGTGTACCTGGTACTCAGTTGTGGGGGGGGTCACCGGGGGGGGGGGGGTAGGCCGTTATTGTGCAGATGATGTTTTCTGCTTGATAACTAAGAGTGTGACGCTTGTCCCACTCTTAGTTATTATGTACTCTTGGTTATATCAAAACAATCGCCTTTGCAAGAGCTATCCAATGCCATTAAAAATAACAAGATTGGAAAACTAACGAACCTTTTCTGTGAAAAGTTAGCTTTGGTGACATTTTTAGCATAGGTGACAAAATAGTATACGATACCGGCCGGGCAAACCCCGGCCGGCATCAAATACTATGTGCAAACAGTTGCAAACATTCGATTTAGCTTTGGAAACAGTTCGCTTAACAGCACTCTTGATAATATCACTAAACTCCATTTTAGTTATGGGTCGTGTTCTTATTCAGAATTTGGAGCTGCTCAGTAGTGGCAAGTCAATTCGTAAAGATCAGGACCTAAAGCGAGAGGTCGATCAGTTGCAACTTGATGCAAACTCTATGCCAGAACTGTCCTGGAGGGAGAAGCAACATGTCCACGCTGTGAAATTCATGAGTGAAGGGTTAGAAATATGTTGCAATGCTGTTGTAATTGCAAATTAGGCTGAATTTTATTATACCAAGATCAGGTATATATAGCTAAGTTGTTAACAAAACTTTTATATTTGTTGCTTTAACTGCAATGGATTCTGCTTGCCTCAGCGAATGATGTATGGAGATGACGCGCATTGAAAGCACTTCGGCATTTCTTGAAAATGCTTTAAGAAATGCAGGAATCGCCTCGCCACTTAAAAACGGTCACAGTCAACGTAGCCACTTATATTATGGTACCTGGAAAAGTTAACCTTGACTCGTTCAGGTCTTTGTACATAACAGAGCTAAAGCAAGGTATTAATTAACTGTGTGCAATTTTAATGTGGGCGATAACGGTTGTGAAATATTCTTTGTGCTTCGTATTCTTTTCGTGAAAATCTTCATAAATGATGAAACAAAATTTTACCTTAGCTAATCGGGTAGTTTTGCACTATGGAGTCGGAATTTAAAAAGTGTAGGTGTCAGTTGGTGCGTTAGTACGGGCGGGAGCGGTTCAGTGTTTTTGTAAACATCTTAGTTGGCAGCTGTGACTTTTAGGTCGTAGTGACTTTATAGTGAGAGTTTTTGTTATATTGTTTGAGTTTTTGCCATTGGAAAATTTATGAAAATGTATAGTTGAATTTTGATGATTGAAGTAAAGTATCGTGTTTTTCTCAATTTTCTGGTTTTAGCGATTTAGTGAGATAGGCGCGAGGAGACAGTTTATAGGCATACACTACCGACTTAAGAACCTGCACATTTCTTTACTATTCGTTCATTCGGCAGTACATCGAGCAACCACATTTTTACAAAATTGGCGACCGTGTCATGCGGTAAATGCCTGTTCCCCCCAAACACTCGCGCCAGAACAAAACAACAAAAAGAAAAAGTTTTTCTTTTTGAAAATTTGCCTGCTCATCAGGCACCTGAAGTAGACGAAAGTTTTGCCATGTCACAGCCTGCCGTGTCTGGACTGGGGGGCGGGGGAAATCTCCCCCAAACCGGGGCCAGCTCGGAGGTCGGAGGGACGCCGCGTCCAACGTTGACTGGGGTGGGTCGGGGTTCGCTCCGTCCCTCCCCAGTGGCACCAACTCCCAGTTCCACTGCTATAAATGTGCAAATTTCACAAAGTTCAGGTGTGGGACGGGGGAGGTCTCCCGGCTCCCACTATTCATCACAACTGGGCCAGCTCCCTGTGGGGGCTGGGCCCGGGTCAAATGTTCAGTCTATTGGTGGGGGAGGCTACGGTGCCATGCTACAGCAAACTTGGGGGGTCCGTTGGTTGCGGTTGCAGAGAAATCACCTGTGCCTGATGGGGGGGCTCCTCCCCCACGGGTGTGGGTACCCTCCCCCAGGAAAATGCCGTTCGACAGACAGGTCGTTTTGTTGAAAATTTATCTGAAACCTCCGTCCAAATTGTGGGAGGGGTGGGTTCTCAAACTATGTCCCGTTTTGCTTTGCAGGCCCAATTGTCGGCAGATACTTGTGACTCAGATTTTCCAGCTGGGCGGGCTCTTCGCGAGGGGGGAGGGGGCTTTGCCTCTGCCTCCGATGGTACCGTTGTGTAGGCTGGAGTAGGTGGGGGCCAGATTCAACATCGAAATTTCGCCCAATCTTCCGCTCTCGCGACCTCGCAGTCCTCCAACGAAAGGTTCATGGACAGTGCCTACCAGAGGGTTTTGAGTCCCAACCAAAATTTGAGGGACCCCAGGGGTACCCCCCTGGCTTCCCCAGCACGGTGGCGGATACGCATTTGATTCCGTTGGGATACGCAGGTGCAGCTTACACGCAAGCGGTTCCGTTGAATCAGCAAATGGAAGGAACCGCCCCCAGGAAAATTTGT
>JASAND010019876.1:0-19696 GCA_030248195.1 Trissonchulus latispiculum | reverse complement strand
GCTTCGTCAGACGTTCTGTTTTTAAAACCGTACACTCCGAGTATTTTCTTAGTGGGAAAGGGTAATCCTGGCATCAGTTTCAACATGTCCGAGGCCATAATGTATGGAGATATAGATAGGTAAGTATACTATACTGAAATAGAAATATATCAAGCTTATATTTGTCCTATGATATTTTTGAATGTAGGGAAAATTTTCTTTCTTGGAAAAGAATACTATGATGGGAAAGGAACGGAGGAAAGGTAAGGGAACTCTAGAAACTAAGCAATTTTATGGCTAACATTTTTGATATCCCCCTTTAAGAACTTTTGCTAACCTCCAAATTACAAGGGAAGTAATTTTTTCGCGTCTTGCATCGATTAGACACAAGTACAGTTTGCGCCCCGCACCCTCTGGAGGGAGGATTATTCCTTGGCACGAGGGAGATTATGATTACTCCACGGGTGTAACAGAATTTCGTTGGCCTTGATCCTACTGGCAGGGTTCCGACAGAAAATCCTAGTTACCAGCGACCGCAATCCCGGGCTTATAGGTCCCCATCCTCTTGTAGATCTCAAGAACTGAATTCGTCGCAAATACTGATCAGCGTCTCTAAGCTGAAGAGGGTAATGCCCTGTAATTATTCCAAAGAGGATTACTCCCAGGCTCCATACGTCACATGGTTTACCATGGAACAATCCTGCATTATTCATCATTTCTGGTGCAGCATAGTTTGGTATTACCGGGTAGGAATAGGTAAGGTCATCATCGTCTGGACAAACCTGAATATTCTGCAAATTACCTAGGCGGACTTGGGTTTGTTCTGGGTCTATGAAAAACCAATACTTTGCTCTGATATCTCGTAAGTGTAGATTAGCGCCGTGCGCATAAACTCCGGTCATTTGTCGAAAGATCATACGCATCATCCCCTCTGACATACGGCCTTACCGACTTATGAACAAACAAAGATCTCCATAGTGAGGCGGATGTATCAAAATCGGCAGGACAGGAATCTCAGGTGTCTGGGCATGCAAAATTCTAAGGCCGTCTTGCAGAGTTTCGGAACAACCTTCCCTTAACAACAAAGCTCTCATCGTGACCGACATTCGACGGGACTCATTCGCAATCGACCGAACCAAATGGATCAACGATTCCGAACAATAATATCCATAACTAGCAGGATGACCCGGAAATCCAAAACTTCCTATTTCTGAAACCGTTAACAGATTAGTACTCCAATCTTGAACTGTGGGTGGTTTTCTGTCGGACCACACATCACCTTCTTCCGTTATTAGACGATACGTATTTGAGCGAAGATGCAGATTCCAGACGCCATATTCTGGCTCAATATAACGAATATCTTTACTATTGAACATTACGGACATCAACTGATTAGTCAGGAACAAGTTAGACGAACTAGCTTCCAACTGCTATTAATGAAAGATACCAGGAGACGAAATCAGGGGTACTTGCTGGTCTGATGTCTAAATAGACAGGAGAGAACTTATAAGCTTAGAGAATACTACTAGGGTCCTACTTCGTTTCTCATACATCCTATATGTTATTGCCTACTTTTAACCTATATCTATATATATACGTACTAATATTCTGCTTATCAACCTACTTCGGTGTACGAAATGTATTAAATTTCTTGACCTTCATAATCCTTCCAGTAACGAAACGGGTCTATTCGTGAGCGTAGCCGATACGGCTGTGCACTTCCTGCAGGTTCTAGTTCGAGTCCAGTAGCTACGGATTCCGACATTGTTTGACTATCTTCTGTGGTAACAATAGGTTCTGCGGGTTGCTCAGAAGTGTCATTGCCTTCATCTGTATCCTCTGTTAACGGAATGGGTGGGAAAATCTCTTGATTCGAAAAATTAGGGGTGCCCTGGTCTGAAGGTCCAGGCAATTCAACAATATCTTCACTATTTTCATTTGAGTCTGAGGCCGGCTCGTCCTCATCTATTTCATCAACCATGTCCAATTCTTGAGGCTGAGCTACTAACCTAGGAACAGCTGTTCCTTTATATCTTTTGAGTCGGTTTAACTGAACAATTTGTTGTTTTCGATTACGTCCGCGACTGGGTTCAACAGTCACGGTAGGGTACCGCATACCAATGATAGTAAACGGTCCGTGCCATAGATGAGCCAATTTTGTAGTGCGGCCTTTCCCTGCGGCGGGATTATGCACCCAAACTTGATCCCCAATTTCAAATTCTTGATCAAAACGTTTCTTGTTATACCAGTAACTCTGTTTTTGCTGAGCTACTTCTAAATTTTCTTTAGCTATGTTCCAAGCTTCCCGGATTCGAGTAAGCAGATAAACTTTGAAAATTTCCAAGTCAAAATGGTATCTGGGTAAATTTAGTGTAACATCGACGGGTAAATTAGTCTCTCTACCATACATTAGCGAGCACTGGAGACATCTGCGTGGACTCTTGTTTACTTGCCCTGTAGGCAAACAAAACATAGGGAATATAGGAATCCCAGTCAGCCTGTTTCACGTTAACATACATACTTAACATTTTAAGAATTGTACTATTAAATCGTTCAACTAACCCATCCGTTTGTGGATGGTATGGTGTAATGAATGTGCGGTCCGTGCGGAGAATCTGGCAAACTTCCTGCATTAAATTTGACGTAAATTGTGTACCTTGATCTGTCAAAAGAATCGACGGAGCGCCAAAACGACAAACTATTTGCTCCACAAAAAGCTTAGCGATGGTTTCTGCTTTTGAGTCTGACATGGCAAATGCTTCAGCCCATTTTGTCAAGTAGTCCATGAAAACAACAATATATTTGTTTCCGGACTGGGTCATGGGCAATGGACCCAAAATATCTACTGCCATGCGATCCATAGGCCCTTCCACTGGAATGGGCACCATGGGCGCTCTTACCAGTTTGCCAGATTTTCTGCCTCCACAAGATTCACATTCAGCACACCATTTCTTTATGTCTCCATACATACCATCCCAATAGTACTTTGGCAAGATTTTCATATAAGTTCTGTCAAAATTCTGATGAGCCCCAAACGGACTATCATGATACTCTTTCAAAATTGTTTCCCTCAGCGACATGGGAACAACAATTTGTTGCTACAGCGTTTGTTCCCGTTTCCCCTGTCGAGGATACAGATGATACAACAACCCGTTCATGAACATGTAACGAGGAGACTGCTTAATTATTTTCCTACCTAAGTTTTCATCCTGAGGTAACGATCCGTCTTTAAAATAGTGCAGTAAAGGTCCGATTTCTGGGTCAGCAGCTTGTTCAGTGTCAACTTGAAAGTAAAATGTGTCTAAATTAGCTATTGAGAAACCTGGTGCTCTTGACAGAAAGTCAGCTACAGCGTTAGTACGTCCCGGTTTATATTGAACGTCAAAATCGGAACTTTGCAGCATTAGTGCCCATCGTGCTAATCTGCCTTCTGGGTGCTTACCATATTTGATAAGCCATCTTAGCGGTGCATGATCAGTAATAACAGTAAAATGTCGCCCTGCTAAATAAGTTCGGAAATACTTAATAGCCCAAACTACTGCCAAACTTTCAAGTTCTACAATACTATAATTTTTCTCGCTGCTTTTGAGACCTCTGCTAGCATATGCCACTACTCTTTCAAAATCGTCATATTCTTGCGCCAGTACGGCACCCAAACCTTGCAAAGAAGCATCAGTTTTTAATATAAATGGACACGAAAAATTAGGATAACTCAAGACTGGTGGCGTGATCAGTCGATTTTTGAGTTCTTCAAACGCCAATTCGCAAGCTGCATTCCACTCATATTTCTTAGACTTTTTCAGTAGCTGATTGAGCGGGCTCGCAATTTCTGCAAATTTTGGCATAAAGCGGCGATAGTATGAAGCCAGACCTAGAAAACATCGCAGCTCATCAACATTTCGCGGTGCCGCTACAGTCACTAGTTCTTCGACTTTGCCCGGATCGGGCGAGACACCGTGTTTTGACACTACGTGGCCCAGAAAAACAATTTCAGCTTTCAGAAATTGACATTTCTTTGTTTTAATTTTGAGTCCCGCTGTACGCAGTCTATCAAACACTTGCTGTAAATAGTTCAGATGTGTGTCAAAAGTGGCTGAAAAAATGATTAAATCGTCAATATACACCAGGCATATTGACCAATTTAAACCAGCTAAAGTGACTTCCATTAGGCGCTGAAAAGTGGCTGGCGCGTTTCAGAGACCAAATGGCATAACATTAAACTCGAAAAGTCCACCGTATGTGACAAATGCAGTCTTTTCTCGGTCCTCTTTTCTAATTGGAATTTGCCAGTACCCTTGAGCTAAGTCAAGCGACGAAAAACACTGAGAACTCGAGAGGGTATCTAAAATTTCAGTGATATTTGGCAAAGGAAAAACATCCTTTTTCGTGATGGCATTCAGCTTTCGAAAGTCGACACAAAAACGCCATGAACCATCCTTTTTCTTTACAAGAACAACAAGAGAGGACCACGGACTTTTCGAGGGTCTTATTATGCCCTGGTCAAGCATATCTTTAATTTGCTCTTCAACTACACCTCTTTGCGCTATAGGTATCCGGTACGGGAGCTGTTTGATTGGGGGCGCATCCCCCGTGAAAATTCGATGCTCCAAATCTTCAGCGCGCCCAGTTTGACCACCGCTTTCTACAAAAATATCCGCATAAACTGTGAGTGATGAAATTAGTTTCGCTATCTGTTCACTTGCTAGATCAACGTTTTCAATATTCAGTTCTTGCAACGAATTTGGAAGTTTCTGCGTTGACGGGGTTTGAAAAGAAACCCTTTCCGCCGGTGGGATAGAAAGCACTTCCCTGTGAAATTTTGTAACCGTTATCGGCGACTCAACTATTGTCGCGGGTGCCTCCAAACTTCCTAATGTTGTATTTTTATACAGAACAACAGGTGCGAAATTTGCATTCATAACTCTGACTGGTATCGTCTCTTTAGTAGATGTAACCAAAGCGCGCGCCGCACACAAACCATACTTAGCGGATAACTTTTGGGCAGGCTCAAATAAGGCAATACCAGACCCTGTTCCTTTAGCTAAGATAACTACCTCACTGCGAGCAGGAATCTTTACTGTCTCCAACAGGCTAACTGTGGTGATAACCTTTCTCAGGCTAGCCAACACTGAGTTTTCCATAGGTCGAAAGAGAACCTTCTCTTGCCCTAAATGTAGGAGCTCTTTGTCGAAGTCAAAGCCAATCATACCGAATCTTCGCAGAAAGTCTATACCTAGAATGCACTGATAGCTAAAATCCTGTACTATATACACTGGATGGGTAATGGTGATTGACTGAATGGTCAGCGGAATATGGGCCTTTCCGATAACCTTAAGAGCATTACCGGTAACTCAAGGAGGTCGTACAGTAAAAATCAGCCAGGGACGAGGGACAGAGCCAGATAAGGAAGCCCGAACTAAAAATTAATAGAAATTTTAGCCAAAAATAGCCAAAATTTTTAAAAATTTCGAACAATTTCCAAAAAACCGCGAAAAACTGCTTATTTTGCTTTAAAATGGCTGTAAAATAGCTAATTTATCACTAAATTCGCTTAAAATTTGGAAAAATTGTACTTTTCTAAGACAATTTTCTATTTGGACACTCCCCCCAAATTTGAGGTAAGGTACAAGGGCATTTAAAATTTGGCCTAAAACGGGTACAGGACCCCTCAGGAATCGGTACCCTTGTTAATGTATGGGTAACTGAGGTTGCCAAAATATCTGAAGGTTCCAACCTAAAGTCATTAATCCTAGTGATTTGCTGAAACACTTCTCTATCTATTAGAGTTGCGTGCGCGCCGGTATCTGCCAAGGCGGAAACCGTTAAGCCTCCTACCTCCATGACTATCTTCACGGTTCCAGCACCATTAGTTAGACTAATAACGCTGATTGATCTTGGAGCAGGGAGAGCTATGGCTTGCCGGGGCAAATACTCTGACAAATCCAATTCCGGTGGCAGGGGCTGAGGAAATCGTACGAAAGTTGAACTGGTTACGTAATCATTTGCGTCACTAAGATGAACCGTTCTTGGCGACAGATACTGATTCTCATAGATTTGGCTTAACCGCAGATACAAATTTCTGGGGGCATCTGCTGTTACGATTATCGTGGGCGGTCGAGGTTGCGTAGGCGTAGGGACTCGCACAGGCGGCTCCATCTCCAGGGCCTCAAACACGGGATTATCTTTACCACGGTAAGACCTACCCTTAAACCACCGCCACAACCTAGGGAGTAGGTCAGGTAAGTTAACTGAGGTCATAGGACTATTTGGCAACGGACAGCAGTGTATGATGAAGAAACAGGAAGTTACGTAGAGACAAACTATAAAAACCCAAATTTGGAAAGGACTTATGCCGTAGCCAGTCAGGAAACCAAAGAATCCTTTATCCATTATGGATGACACCATTCCCTTGGCAGCCGTTTTAGGATTACTACCTGGGTGTCCCATTATGCCTAATTCCGCTAAAATCTGCTGCTGAAACTGGATCCCTCCGAGCAGATCATTGAGAGAAACTGATGTTTCTAGGTCACTGAAGTTATACATAACTATCACATGAAAAATGGTGGGCTCAAAGTTCCAGGAAGATGTCATATTCCAGTCGAAGGCCCTTAAATCTGGTATTCCGTTGATGGGTAAAACCGACCCATCAAATGCGTGGTATAGATAAGTCTGATTATTCAGTCGAATGGGGACTTGATTAGCCAACTCACACTCTACCGGCTGCCCCGAATGATGCAGAATATTAGTGACAGGGTCTAGGTAAGCGAGGTAAGTGGCGTTAGCTACTGTGAACTGCATAGGAATTTCACGCGTGCACGTAGATTCGTTCATAGCAAGAATTTTAAACTCGCCGGTTATTTCTTGGCAGGGCCAAACTTCTATTACTGGACCTACTGCCCTAGCAAAAATTACTTCGCGTCTTAATAGCGCTCTCATTGCCAAGGTAGGGTTTGCTAGAACGTCAGCTTTTAAGACTTCTATCACAGTTTGCTTTGATGTGCAGATTGATTTCATAGTTTGATCAAAAGCAAATCTAATATTCTTATTTAGACGAAATTCAATTGCTTGCAGCGTAATAGCTAAGAAATCAGTTGTAACAATGCCATTCTCTTTAGCCCAACCGTCCATAATTTTAACTACTTTCTCTTTCCTTCCTATGCGGTTGCCAGTTTGGCGCGGCTTTCGCATACGCGGACCGCGTTTTTGAGCGAGAATGCGAAACGGGACTCCTTGTTCTGATATAAAAACTTGTTTACCGTTACAATCATTCCCAGTGTGCCCGTTTCTGAAAGTTAAGGCTAAAGTGCCATCGCTAGAAAGCCAATTTGCTCCCCACATTTCTCCTTTTATGTTTCGCCACGGAACAAATTCACATTTTTCGGTGTTATCCACTTCCCAGGAAAGAAAACTTTTATCAGTTAGCGCACATCCACCCCGGGTGTAATCGCAGTGGGAGGTAACTCTCAAAGAACTTTCCATAAAATCGTTATGATGCCTTTTATAGACTACTCCCTCAGTTACAAAACAGTTGTAAGCCTCAAAAACTTTCCATCGGCAACAGTGTGTGCCCACCTCCCGGGTAGTACCAGTCTAATTTATTTGAAGTTTGCAGAAGCCCACCCTTTCTTTCTAGAGGGCCGTACCGACAATTATGCCAGAGATACATGTTTTCGCATTCTTGCTCGTGCACCGCAATATCGTATTTTTCTTCCTTTTTCAAATTCTCATCTCCAAAGAAATACGTAAAAGTCTCAACTTTCTCAACCTTTTTATGGCATCTCGAAAATCAGTTGGATTTTGTAAAATTAGCTGTGTTTTATACATAGGATTCAACCCATTTATAAAGCTGTTAAAAGACAAATTCATAGCCGCATCCGTGTCCATTTCCGGATAAGCTTTTTGGACTAGTCTCTGTATTGCATACGCGAAATCTTCAACACTTTCTCTAGGTCTTTGAATTCGGCTATGAAGTTGACTCGCCAGTCTTTCATACTCTGCCGGCTTCAGTTGCTCGGTTAGAGCTTCCTCTAAGTGCTCCATGGTGTCTTTCTGCGAGGCATCGAGGCCCCTGTAAACACCTAATGCAAAATCTTTTAAATAGGCGGGCAACACTTGAAGTTGTTTGGCTTCATCCCAGTTTTGTGCAATTGCAACTAACTTGAAAACTACGAACCAGTCGTCTATAGGCTGTTCGTCAGATTTTCCAGAAAATGGCCGCAAAGTATCTTTTGGCAGTGAAACTGTTTCCGTTGGGCCAACTAGAACAGATTTCTGATTAGTTGTTCCGCTACTATTAAAAGTATCAAAGAAACTTTGTTTAAACGCTGTAAGATCGTCTCTCAAGCTTGAAAAATCTTGTAAGTCAAGTGGGTTTGGTAACAGAGCAATTTTCGGCTACATTCGGCCAGTTCATCTTTCATATCCTCCAACATTTTTGCTTGAGTTTTAATTGCTTTAGAGTGCCTTTCAACTCTGTCAAAGTCGGGGTTTTTGAGCAATTGGTCAGAAATATCTTGAGAGTCAAAACTTCCCTTATTCCCGTCCGCCATATACCCCAAACGTGCTCTGTTACCAGACAAAATTCAGTTTCAATTGTAAGATTTTAAGTTTGAAAGTTTCGGTAAAAATTTACTTTTAAACTTTTATAAAACTTTGGATCGGCAAGGTATTCCGAGGTTTGCACCTGGCAGCCTGCACGACAACTTTCTGTACGTCCCTAGCTTTCACCGGGTTGCGTACTAGCTTTTGGTCCTTAGTCTTCACCAGGTTTCCCAAAAGCCAATTTCAGTCTTTGTTGCGTTACCGAAACTTTCGAAATTACACATATTTTAGTTACAGTTCATAAATTATCTTGATTCAAACTAGTCACAGCTACAATCTAGTCACAAATTCAAACTAATCACAGGCTCACTCTATTCACAAGAAACTACAAACAATTTACTCAAATTTGAATACCAACCGGAGGAAAGACATCTGGTTCCACTGATTTCCACTGATTTCCACTGGCTGATTCCACCGGACGGATCGACTTCGGGCGGCTCTGATTCCCCGGATAACTGACTGATTGGCCGGGTTCACTGGGGGCTTCTTCCAAGGATCGGTCGGGACGGGCTGGCAATCACTGGCAAATCAGGAATTCTGAGACGTCGAGGCAGAGAGATCAGCGGAGAGCAGCAGGCTGGGCAGATCAGAGGAGCCGGCGGAGGAACTCTGACGATGAGTGGCAGGGACAGAAAGAGCTGGATCGGAGCTGAGGAGCCGGCTGGTGGCTGGATCTGGGCTGGTTGCTGAGACTGTTGACGTGGTGGCAATGGATCACCGGGCGATTCTTCGGAGGCCAGTCCGAAGTTCATAGACTGGATTTGGCTGGTCTTCGGCTGTTTCTTCGGAGTCCTGGCTTGTAGCCACGCTCTGCTACCAAATGTAGCAGGTCTGGAAGCGTGTTACAGGAGAGCAGAGTTCGGTTCTGAGCTGGCAGTGGAGATGGGCTGGGTTTGCACCCGAAACCCGCTACAGTTCGGTTTAATGTTGAATCTGAGTCGCTGTTGGCTGGGTTTGCACCCGACACCAATGTTCGGCAAGTTCGTGGAATGATAAGCTAGGATCTGAGAAGCAGCAGAGACTTTATTTAGCACACAGCACACCAGGGCAGAAACCGTCAACGTTCAAGAGCAAAGCAACAACAAAGGCAAAAGACAATCATAACATCGGTTAAAATAAGTCTGATTGGTTCCGCCCCTATTGCTAGACTACGGTACTTGCTGACGCAGGTTCGACTCTGTTTTTGAGTCCAATATTCCTTTTGTTGCTGAAGTTATAGTTTTTACACGTTAGTGGAAGCCTTCTTTCTAAACTTTTGCTAAACTTTTCATGTTTTTAGGCGATCTTTTTGACATAAAAGTTACTACAAAAACTACAAACTTTTGGGGGTTCTATTCGTCAAATTGTGAAGGCTGAGGTAATTCTCAGAATTTCCGTAAACCCAGCCCAACTTCGATTGCAGCAGCAAATAACAAGATTACAACAACTACTCTGCTTTAGCCAATAGCCAGGAGCGCAGCTATCTTACGGTAGCTGTTACCAATTCAATTCTAAGACAAACTTTGCTGCAAGCGGCAGCTTCACAGAAACAGAAACAGCAATAACATCTAGGTTAAAACTGCAATAGGCAGTTTTATTATACGTACGTTTAATTTTATTATAATTTTAGCTATAATCTTTTAATTTTCATTTAATTTCCCTTAGCTAGATTTGTTGTGAATGAGTGACGTCTGAATGACTTGAATCTTCGTATGCCGTTAGCTATGTTTAATTTATTCTTGTTCTTTATGATTTTAACGTTTGTGACAAAAGAATTTACCCCCCCCTCCCAACCAACCTCTAGTTTCCACTAACCTTTCCGATGAGAGATGATGAGATGAAGAGACAAATTGAAAAGTGACCGAAAATATCGAAAATCCCCTCCCTTAAATATTATCAAAACTAATTTGCATATTACGGAAATGGAGAATTTCTAATTTGCATATTTGTTCCGAACTTCGTGGACTTTTGAAAACAAGAAAATTTCCACAACATAATCAAACACATCAAGCAAAAAAATGGGTTAGCCACTGAAAACGGGTTAGCCCCATTTTGGGCACTTGAAGCAGCCTTTGCCTGAAAACGGGTTAAGGTGGTGATTCCTTTTGGAGACATCAACTTTGAACTGTTATTACTCAACCATTACTTGGAGTTAAAAAGCCATTTTTATATCAAAATGCAGCTTAACGTTTGATCTTTCTAATGAACATAACGAAACTAACTTTAGTTCTCGGAGATTATTTTACTGCGTTTTCGAATTAATTTAATTTTCCAGATTTTTTGCAGACTAAAGTAAATTTTTTCGTGAGGCGTCGCCCACATCATTCGATTCCACCATCAAATAGCTGGGGACCCTTTTTTACTTATTATGAAACCGCTCTTCGTTATAAAGAAATTAGCTAAAATGTATGCGCAACTTGAATTTTGCCTACTTTTCCCAACTTTGGCAAGCGACCCCTTTCGCTAGAAAGCAGCAATTGGGGTAACTAAAAAGGGGTCCCTGGGTATTTTTGTGTAAAACACGTCCAGGATGTGGCAACCCTCTAGCTTGCATAGTAAATGCTCCACAATCACTGGAAAAAATTTGGTCATGTTTTTACAAAAATTACATTTTCTATGATAGCAGCGTTCGAGATAGTAGTTAAACGATTATAATGTCATGGATAATCGGTCTCGACGAGACCTTAAAATTGACACCCGTAGTTTAATGTTACGGCTTGCGTAGCTCAAATTTTGAACGCCAAAATAAGAAAATCGACTATATCTCACGATAGCGAAAAGCTAGAAAGGCGCTTCAAAAAGCAAAAATGTAGAGCTCAACAAGATCTTTCGACTGAGTATAATTATAGCTGTGCAACGACTGCGTAACTGCCAAAAATCGGCGAAAACTACCCTAAACGGAGACATCGTATTTTCGAAGCGAGATTGATTGAGCTGGGTTAACCCCGGGGTTAACCCAACCTTCAAATTTTGAGGTTAACCCCAAAATGATGCCTAACCCCAGTTAAGCTTAACCCCGTTTTGATAGGACTGGTCCCTCGTGGAGAACTAGTAACGAGTCGGAAGTTTTGACACTACAAACACGTGCTGTTTCTGAAGTAAAGGCTCAGTCTTTCGTTTGAACATAAAACACCACATCGGCGAAGAGAGTGAGATCATGTTATCGCTTCATTTGAAATTTTGCATGAAAGCTTTATTCGTATGTTACGTTACGTTATTATCTTACATTACGTTGCTTGTGCTAACGGTCAACGTAAATATGCCATATGTAAAATAATCTGTGCTTAGAAACCACGTACAAAAGAGATATGCACATCATTTTAAAGCGCTTTCTGTGCTCTTTCACAGTTTTTTGCTCATCTTTGGTAGAGTAAAATTTAGTCTATAAGGCTTAAATAAAATTTTGATTGTTTGCGCATGCGCAAAGCCAGCCGCATGGTGACAGCTATCCAATTATGCACTCTGTGACACCAAGATTTTCCGCAAAGATACCAACCTGGCTTCATTTACCCAATGTTTTGTCAAGATTGCTTTATTATTGCTAAACTCCTATTTTTATTTTCTGCATTTTTGAAATTTTCGTCCTGCTTATTCAGTAGTTAATTAATTAATTAGTAGTTATTTTCAATAACAAATTTAGTAGTCGTAACTCGTACTGGTATATTGTAGTAGTAACTAGTGTTTTATACGTACGAAAGCAAAGTATTACAATTCAATTCAGGTATATACAGTACCAAGAGTACAACAGTACTTCAGTGAGAATGTACATAGTCCAGCGCGGCTGGGAAAAGCCCAGTCCGAGATGCGGGAAAAACCCAACGCCAGTGTGATTCGCATATATGAGCTAGATTGGATTTTAATAGCGCAGACCTGTTTAGGTGAGGGGGGAGTAAATGTCCAAATCTGGCTTGGAGCATATAGGTGTACCAGGCTACAGTTTACCATAGTTTCACCGGAAATTTTGTTTGGGGGAGGGGTAAGCTCTGGAAATTTAGTGGTCGACCGCGAAATGTAATGGGGGGTACCCCCCCCCTCGAACCCCCCGCAAAATTGGGACCTCAAAAAATCCAAAAATGGCCTAAAAATGCAAAATTTTCTTAACGCTTTTTCCGTGAAAACAAGGCTTGTTTTGACAGTTTTAGGCGTTTTTACGCGGTTTTAAAGCGATTTTAAGTCAAAATTTGAGAAAAAGTTTTCAAAAAATGACCATTTTTGGGCAAAGTTTAGCTAACTTTTTGGCTCCAAAAAGGGCCGGGGGGCATAGGTGTAAGGTGGGGGAGGGGGTAGCCCCCAGCCCTGTTTTCAACCTTCCCCCAAAACATTTTAGTCGCGCCGAAGGCGCGAAAATTGGCCAAATTTTGGGTATTTTTAGGGTAAATTTTGCAAAAATTTTCAAAAAAGTCCAAATTTTTGGCATAAAGTGTTTATTATTGCGAGAAATACACGTTTCTACCATAGATGTGTTAGGGGGGGGGGGGGGGGGGGGGGGGGGGCACCCCCCCAACAAACTCACAAATTTTCCCGCCCCCCCCCCCCCCCCAGATTTTACAGACTTTAGCTAGGCCCCCCCGATATTTGGCCAAAAAGTGGCCAAAAATGGCAAAAAAATCGAAAATTTAGGGGTTTTTTGGGAAATTTGGCGGTCCCCCTCCACCCACCGGCGGAGCGCCCCCCCCCAGATTTTTTGCCCAGCCACACCTATGGTTTCTACCTGTATTATGAACTTTGCATTATCTGACGTATTATCTGACTCAATATTGCCTTATTTTGGACATAGCAACATGTTGGCAAACAAGTTTACGAGTTTAAAACTACTGTCTAATGATAAAATTACTTCATGGTTGAATGTTTTTTGAAGTTAGAAACGGCTGAAAATGCGATTTTTGGCATAAAAATAGAAAAATTTTTGGGGGGAGGGTTGGGGGGTTCTGGGGGGCCCCCCCTTTGCGATTTGGGCCCCTCCCTTTGGGGTGTCGGCCCCCCCCCTTGAAAAAATTTTTCAGCTGTTTATGCATAATTTGAGTGTTTTAAGACATTTTTTAAAAAATCGGCAAATTTTTGCTAATAATCGGCAAATTTTAGCTAAAAATCGGCAAATTTTAGCTAATAGTCGAAATTTTTTTACTGAAATTTGAGAAATTTTTTGGAAAATGAAGGTAAAATTTGCAAAAATTTTGGAAAAATTTTGGATTTCCCAAAAAAAGGAAAAAGGTCGCCGGATTTTTGGGTCGGCCCCCCCCCCCTTCAAAAAACCCTGGCGCCGCTACTGGTGGGGGCATAGGTGTGGCTGGGAAAAAATCTGGGGGGGGGGGGTTCCGACGGAGGATGGGGGGAACCCCCCTAATTTTTCGATTTTATGCCATTCTTGGCCACTTTTTGGCCAAAAATCTCGGGGGGTCGCCAAAATTTGTCATTTTGGTGGGGATCCCCCCCTCCTAACACACCTATGGGTGGGGGTAGCCGAAAGTTGGGGGAGGGGATGTCGAAAATTTGGGGGGGGCAAGGCAACGGGGGTCGAAAATTTTGGGGGGAGTACCAAGTTGGGTGGGGGGGGGTAGTCGCGCCGCCTGGCTTATTTTTAGGCAAAAATTTACGGGGGGGGGCTTCATGGGCCCCCCCCATCGATGGGGGGGCTGACCCAAAATGGGGGGGGGCATATTTTGAAAATTTTGCGGGTTTTTCGTGGATATAAAAAGTGTAAAAATCGCTAAAAAATGACTAATTTTAAGTGGTTTTTAGGCTAAAATAGTGAAAATTTCGTTAAAAATCCGGCGAAGCCGGAAAAATTTTTGAAAATTTAGGGTAAAAATGGTAAAATTTGGCAATTTTTGGTGTTATGGGGGGAGGTCGGAATTTATTGGGGGGGCATTTCATGGGGGGCTCCTCGAATGGGGGGGAGGTCGCCGAATGGGGGGCGGTCCCCCCCCCAGTAACAACAAGCCAGGCCGCAGGCGAAAATTGGGCATTCTGGGCAAATTTTGCAAAATTTTTCAAAAAAAGTCCAAAATCTTGGCTTAACGTGTTTATTATCGCGAGAAATACACGTTTATAACGGTTTTATGGACTTCTAGACCAGGGTTTTTTGAAAATCGGGCCTGCGTAAATTTTGCGTATTTTTGTTTTCTAGTGCGTATTTTTAATTTCGACTGCGTAAAATTACAAAAATCGCTTATCAACGTTATAAAAGCTATAAACGCATTTAGCGTCGAATTATAGCCATGGGGAGAAAAACCCACATTTTCGGATTTTGGCTGGAACTTTTTTATTATAAGAGCTATCTGAGAACTTTATATACCATCGTACTTGGCGTACTTAGAACTTTCTTTTAAGCCTATTTGCACTTCTGTAGGTTGTACCGTTAGAGCGGTATAATGCAAAAAGTAGCGGGAAAAAACCCAAATGGGGGAAAATAAACCCACCCGTCACAGGTCTTATATAAAAATTGTTCTATCGCAATTCTGACACTTCCAGTGTAACATTCAACCCTTTTTTAGTTAGTATGAACCAAAAACCCCGATCTAAGTAGCTTTTTTTGAGATCTCAGGTGCCGTTGAAAATGCTGCATCAACTGGCCAGGTTTCATAAAGTTTAACGCATAAACATAGGGCAATTTTTGAAAAATGCTAAAAATGATGTTATTTGATAAAACTTATTATTCTATCGTGTAGAGAATGGTTTTTTACGTAGAATTGGCTGTTAAAATCCACAATTGTACCTGTATTGTGTCCCCCAGCAGCAAAATGGCACTTTTAAGGTTTTTAGCACCTAGCTAGCCAGGTAAGCAAAATTGTCCGAATCTGACCGCATAGGATGACGCAGCGTGCTCTATAGTACCGTGCTATAGCCTCTATATAATTGTTTCCGTGTTGAGTTGTTAAAAATTTTTCAAAAAAATTGAGTGGGTTTTTCCCCCCAAAGTGGGTTTTTTCCCCGCCACGTTTGGCAATGTGCCAGACAAACGGTACAGCGGATCGGTTTAATTTTGGCTGTGTGCAAAGAGGAAGAGTTGCCATCATTGCAGATATTTGCAAAACTTTTCTAACCCAACCCAGTCAAAAGTTACACTTTTGGTAAATTTTTGGATGGTTGAACCAAAAAGTAGTTGTCATTTTCAAAATGTCATAAAATGAGCAGGAATGAACCAAATGACTTGATCTTTGCATACATAGGTTAGAAAGAGTCGCGCTTCCTGCTGCTATGTTTTGGAGCTCATATCTCCAACCCATGACCCAGGAGGCGGGTGGGGTTTTTCCCCCCAAAAAGGGGGTGGGTTTTTTTCACCCCATGGCTATAATACTGTTTTTAAGAGTTTTAAACAACGTTAAGAATCTTAGCTCGAGTTTAAATTGCGTGCTCTCTCTGTGATGTAAGAGTATGAATGAATAGGTGACGAAAAATAGATATATACGCACGGGGCCTGGGGGGGGGCGCAGCCCCCCAGAAGTTGAAGAAAATTTTAAATTTCGGAGTAAATTTGCTCTTAAAACTTTGACTTCTTTGCTTTGAACAGTTTACTTAATCCAATATTTGGTTAGACAAACAGAGTTACTGTTCCCTTGATTGAACACACATATATCATAGGGGTCGCGGCAGCGACCCCTATAATATGTGTGAAAAGTGGCTGGAGACAGTGTAAAATAAGCTGCGCAGAAGCTGCGCAAAATCCTGCGCAGATCCTGCGCAGATTTCATGCGCAAATTGTAGAGCACATCGAGTTTAGTATGTCTGTGAAGTTTCAGCCCCGTATCACTTACCGTTAAAAAGTTGCGCCCCGGACCGGTTATGGCGGCGATGTTTTTTTTTTCCGGTTTCTCCTATTTGATGGTTGTATTGTACATAATGTTCGCCGCTTTCACGTGATCTGCAGCGGTGGGCCAACCTAAAGGGCTATGGGGTCTAGTAGTACCCTCTAAAGAATTTAAGAATCACAACTTTTTTTGCGCCGCAGCTGCGCCACAGCGCCGCAGTGGCGCCGCAAAGTCGGCTCATAGCGAAAAGTGACCATTTTTGTGGTCGTCGCTCAGGTCGAACGTTACGAGCTGGAGCTGATTTCTTTTTATATTCAGAAATTACATATATTGAACTAACTAACGGTCCAGGTTGCGTTTCTCTATCACTTCCCTAGCGACCACAGTGGCCCGTCAAAGATGGCGAAAATTCGAAAAATGAAAAATCGAAATTTCTCGCTATCTATTTAACTTTGAACGCTCAAATCTTCCATACAATGGTTTTCTGGCACGGAGAATCGATTCCCGCAGTTAGTTTTGCCGTCAGACCCACCCATCTTGCTGGGCTGGTTCCACTTTGCCGTCGGGAGGGTCAAGTCGGAAACCGCTTCCTGGAGGTCCATAGTAGGCTTTACCTGGCCTCTCAAAACTTTGTCTATAGGGGTTTCCTGGTGCGCCCAGCTCATTCCCGGTGTCCTTTTTGCCGTAGGACTCATCCATCTTGCTGTGCTGGTTCCACTTTGCCGTCTGGAGGGTCATGTCGGAAACCGCTTCCTGGAGGTCCATAGTAGGCTCTACCTGGCCTCTCAAAACTTGGTCTATAGGGGTTTTCTGGTGTGCCCAGCTCATTCCCGGTATCCGTTTTGCCGTCCGACGTACCTATTTTGCTGGGCTGGTTCCACTTTGCCGTTTGAAGGGTCAGTCGGGTGGGGGTCAAGTGGTCGAAAATAAAATTTTTCAAAAGTGGTCAAATTTGGTACCAAATGAAAGCCCTAAGCGAGCTGAGCAATTTTTGTCATAGAACTGCATGCTCAAAGTGGCTGTAGAGTGCTGTGGTGGGGTGGGGTGGGGACTTAGGCGATTTTCGGTCAAAAATGAAAGTTTTCAAAAGTGGTCAAATTTGGTACCAAATAAAAGCCCTAAGCGAGCTGAGCAACTTTTGTCATAGAACTGCATGCTCAAAGTGGCTGTAGAGTGCTGTGGTGGGGTGGGGTGGGGACTTAGGCGATTTTCGGTCAAAAATGAAAGTTTTCAAAAGTGGTCAAATTTGGTACCAAATGAAAGGCCTGAGCGAGCTGAGCAACTTTTGTCATAGAACTGCATGCTCAAAGTGGCTGTAGAGTGCTGTGGTGGGGTGAGGTGGGGACTTAGGCGATTTTCGGTCAAAAATGAAAGTTTTCAAAAGTGGTCAAATTTGGTACCAAATGAAAGCCCTAAGCGAGCTGAGCAACTTTTGTCATAGAACTGCATGCTCAAAGTGGCTGTAGAGTGCTGTGGTGGGGTGGGGTGGGGACTTAGGCGATTTTCGGTCAAAAATTAAAGTTTTCAAAAGTGGTCAAATTTGGTATCAAATGAAAGCCCTAAGTGAGCTGAGCAACTTTTGACATGGAACCATCCACCAATATTTGCTGTGCCAAATAACGTCACGTGCCCATGAAACTTTTGTCTTTACTTCTTCAACCGGAATTTAAAGGCGATAGCGCCCCTACATAATATGGGTGTAAAGGCGTCTGCGCGGCCCCCTGGAGACCGTGTTGGCCTGGTGCCAGCTAATTAGAGGTCCGGGGGTGGTAAAAAGGTTACCATCGTAAACAACTCGAGTAGTACTACAAGTACCACCATACTTTTGGTTCGAATTCGAAACTTCGAATTTTTGCACTAGGCGATAGTTACCGTGCGTTTGTTTTTTTTTCTGAGTAAATAACGCTTATTGGAAATGCATTTTACGGCGAAGTGTTGGAACGATGTGGGCATTTTGGCACCATACTACCAGCGTTTTTTTTCAAAATCGGATTTCATCAAATTATCGTCATTTTTATTTTCTGATCGTCATTTTTATTTGTCAAACGTCAAAAATAACTTTTTGCAGAAATATATATATACAGTTTTGTTTTGATTTTAGGCGATATTCGCAATATTGGTTGAATCTTTAACTTGTTGGCCTGTGTTGCTTCATATTTCACATTGTCCCGCGATTATATTATATACGTATATACTGGCATTTTTTTAGGGTTTTGAAAGTGGGGGGGGGCTACCCCCTAGGGAGGGGGAAGTGGGGGGGGGGCTTCCGAAAATTGGGGGGGCGAGCCAAAAGTAAAATATACCGAAATTTTTTAGCGAAAAATTAGCATTTTTAAGGTAAAAACGCAAAAAATCGCTGTTTTGTAAGCTTAAAATGAGCTTATAAGTCCATAAATTAATAAAAATTGAGAAAATTTTTGAAAATTTGACCCTCAAAAACCTACGTGTTTGACACTTTTGGGCGACCCCCAAAAAAGGGGGGGGGGGCTTGCCGAAAAGTGGGGGGGGGCGGAAGGGGGGGGGGCTCCGAAAAGTGGAGGGGGGAACCACAAAGAGGGGGGGGCCCCACCCCCCCCCCCCACTAAAAAAATGCCAGATATATATTCTAACTTACGCGTATATGCACTTATTTTATACGAATATCAGGTCCACTAGCGTAGCCAGAAAAAATTTCGGAGGGGGGCAAGCCAAAAACGCTCTGAAATTTCTGCCGCAACTAAACAGTCGGTTGAAAATTTCAAGCAAATTCTGGAGGTTTTGAGATATTTTCATTGAAATGTAGCGCCGCAGGCGAAAATTTTTCGAAATATTTATTCGCGCTGCTGCTACTCATTAAAAATTTTTCTTTTGTCTCCGTGCGGCATCCCCCCCCCCCTCCCGCCATGGCAACGCGCATGATCAGGTGTCTAAGTATATATCATAACTTTGAGCATTAACAATGACGAGAATAACCCGACACAATTGGGGGTCTAGGGGCGGAGCGGAATTTTTTGCTTTTTAGATGAAATCGCTCTTCAAATCTTTAATTCTTTTCATTTTGCGAAGCTAAATCACGAAGACAATATAGAGCGGGGGTTTGGGGGCGGAAGCCCCCAAAATCTGAGAAATTTTTTGAAAAATCTCTGTTAAAACGTAATAGAAACTTTGCATTCTTTTATAATTTGAGTACTACTTCCACATTTTGGCTTGGTCATTCTTTCGTCATTTTTATTTTGGCGTCGTCAAAACTATTGTTCATTTCTGCAAACGACGCTATTTTTGACCAAAAAAAAACCTAGCATACTACTATTATATGTTGGTAGACAGGATCCCCCCATGCTACCTTTTTTTGGTCATTTTGGCACCTGGCCAATTTTGGCTCTGTGCCAAGGTCCCAAAGTCGGACTTTC